>JAANYP010002065.1:135246-226081 GCA_020465985.1 Centrapalus pauciflorus | reverse complement strand
GGGAACCCTTTTGACCCTTGCTCAATTTGAGGATGAATTGAGTGAGACAGATAATGTGTTTGTGTTGATAGGGAAAGAGATAGTTGGGGAGGTTGTAGTTCCCGATGCTATGGTCCCTTTACTTGATGAGTTTCATGATGTGTTTCCAGCAGAGCTCCCTGATGGTTTGCCACCTCTACGTGACATCCAACATCACATTGATTTGGAACCAGGTGCCCAGTTGCCCAATAGACCTCACTACAGTATGAGTCCTACCGAACATGAGGAGTTGCGCCGACAGGTTGAGGAGTTGGTTTCCAAAGGACATGTCAGGGAGAGTATGAGTCCTTGTGCTGTCCCTGCTTTGTTAACTCCCAAGAAAGATGGGACATGGCGTATGTGTGTTGATAGTCGTGCCATCAACAAGATAACAGTGAGGTATCATTTTCCTATTCCTAGACTTGATGATTTATTTGATCAACTTAGTGGTGCTTCTGTGTTCACTAAACTGGATTTAAAGAGTGGGTACTATCAGATAAGGCTAAGGCTTAGGCCTGGTGATGAGTGGAAAACAGCATTTAAGACTCGTGAAGGGTTGTATGAATGGCTGGTTATGCCTTTTGGTTTGTCGAATGCTCCTAGTACATTTATGCGAGTGATGAACCAGTTGTTTAGACCTTATATTGGTAGATTTGTGGTTGTTTACTTTGATGATATCCTTATCTACAGTGCTAGCTTTGATGAGCATGTGGGTCATGTGCGGCAGGTTTTGACCTTACTTCGTAGGGATAGTTGTATGCAGCTGAGAAGAAGTGTGTGTTTATGGTACCTAAGGTGCTGTTTTTGGGGTATGTTGTTTCTGGGGAGGGTATACAGGTGGATGAGTCCAAGGTTGATGCTGTGAGGCATTGGCCAACTCCCAGGTCAATAACTGAGGTGAGAAGCTTTCATGGTCTTGCATCTTTTTACAGGAGGTTCATACCACACTTCAGTTCCATCATGGCACCAGTGACTGATTGTATGAAAGGGAAGTCCTTTACTTGGACTGAGGGGGCCGACTCTGCTTTTCAGTTGATCAAGGAGCGACTTACATCAGCCCCATTGCTAGTGTTACCTGACTTCTCACGGGTGTTTAAGTTACACACAGGTGCTTCCCATGTGGGCATTAGGGGTGTTTTGAGCCAAGGGGGGAGACCCATTGCTTATTTCAGTGAGAAGTTGACAGGAGCAAAGCTGCGTTATAGTACTTGTGATGTAGAATTCTATGCTGTGGTTCAAGCTGTTAAACATTGGCGACACTACCTGTTTCACAAGGAGTTTGTGTTGTTCACAGATCATGACTCTTTGAGGCATATTCGTAGCCAAGATAAGGTTTCACACAAGCATGCTAGGTGGATGGCATTTTTGGAAAAGTTTACTTTTGTGGTGAAGCATAAATCTGGGGTGTCGAATCGGGTGGCAGATGCATTGAGTAGGAGGAGCAATCTGCTAGTGTCTATGCGGGCTGGTGTACCAGGGCTTGACTCCATCATGGAGCAGCTAACAGTTGATCCATACTTCTCTGTTATTTTGCAGGATATCAGCTCTAGAAAAATATCAGATTTTGTTGTGCATGATGGTTTCCTTTTCAAGGGGAACCAATTGTGTATTCCTGATTCCAGTCTTCGTTTACACATTATTAGGGAGTTACATGGTGAAGGGCATGTGGGACGGGATCGTACTTTGCAGTTGGTGCAGTCTTCTTATTTCTGGCCTACTATTCGGAAAGAGGTCGACCGGTTTGTTAAAAGGTGTAGGATCTGTCAGACTTCCAAGAGAACAGCCACCAATGTTGGACTCTATATGCCGTTGCCTGTCCCTTCACAGCCTTGGGTGGACATCAGCATGGACTTTGTGCTGGGGTTGCCTCGTACTCAACGTGGTAATGATTCTATATTTGTTGTTGTCGATCGTTTTTCGAAGATGGTTCACTTTATACCATACAAGAAAACGACAGATGCAGTTAATGTGGCTTTGTTGTTCTTTCGGGAGGTATATCGTCTGCATGGATTGCCATCCTCTATTGTTTCAGATCGGGACACTCGGTTTTTGAGTCACTTTTGGCGCAGTTTGTGGAAAATGGTCAACACGCAGCTCAACTTCAGCAGTGCCTATCATCCTCAAACAGATGGGCAAACTGAAGTGGTGAATCGGTCCCTTGGAAACCTTTTGAGATGTTTGGTGGGTGATCATGTGAAGGTATGGGATCAAAAGCTTTGTCAGGATGAATTTGCTCATAATCATGTTGTTAACAGAAGCACTGGTTTTAGCCCATTTGCAGTGGTGTATTCGGCCCAGCCTAGAGGCCCATTGGATTTACTGACTCTCCCTGTTTCAGGTTCTGTTCCAAAGAAAGTGCAGGATTTCGTTGTTGGGTTACATGAGGTTCATAAAGCTGTGCATGATAACTTGGTTCGGGCTAACGCCAAGTACAAACAAGATGCGGATCAAAGGCGTAGGCATGTCGATTTTGAGGTCGGTGACTTTGTTTGGGCAGTTTTGACTAAGGACCGTTTCCCGGTGGGTGAATACAACAAACTGTCAGCAAAGAAGATTGGACCAGTGGAGATTTTGGAGAAGATCAACCCTAATGCTTATCGCTTGAAGCTGCCAAGTCACATTCGCTGTTCAAACGTGTTCCATGTTAAGCATTTGGTGCCTTTTCATGGAGACTCTTCTGAAGATGAAGCTGTTGCAGATTCGAGGATGAATTTTGTCTACCCAGGGGGGAATGATGCAGAAGACCGGGCCTTAGAATACTTGGAGGTTCATGACCACATTGGCTCACTAAAATGGCCATAACTTGGGCCTCGGGTATCCGATTTGGGCTTATAATATATCAAAACGACCGTATGGACAGGCCCGACGTGTTGGCAAACGGCCGTAGGCGGTTTGGGCCATGCTTTTCGCCCAAAAAGGCCCCGAAGACTACTTAATTTGCATTTTTCTATTTTTCTTTCAGTTTGGACTTTAGTTTTTTGGCCCGTGTGTTTGGCCCATTATCATTTTGGCCCGTTTATGTTCTGCTTCTTTTTAGTATTGTAATGTGTGAACTTGGATGATCACTTCCAATTTTTATGAAATTTCAGTTTCCTCTCCCAAATTTGTGTTCTTTGTGTGAACCAATTTTGAAGGCCAAATTCGCGGTATTCCTGTGAATCAACGTGAGTTTGGTTCAGATCTTCCGGGTATTCGTGGAATCAACGGATTATCTTTGGTTTTCTATTTGCTACGCTGCATCATAATAACACCACACACACATCTTAGTGTGGATGAGCCACGTACTGGACTAACTAACAGTATTTGTCGTGTGGGTATTATCAGATTATCTCTTACTCTTGTTACCCTCTATTGTTTCGTCATGTAAATAACACATCTTAAGCTTAGACAATGACCCAAACACTGAACAATAGTGTTGGTGCTAAGCTTAACAATCGAAATAACTTCTCAAAACTTCATGTAATAGAAGAAAGTATGCTCATGTGTTCATGCTTAAGATATACAAGTATTATGCCATGACAATGTATTATACTGCTCAGAATGATCATAAAGTCAAACGAAAGTCATGAATGCAACATAAGTATTATAATACATAACTTGTATTATGCTCCGGCTCTTACTCTGTTGCTCACCAACTGAAGCTGGTTAGAACCACCACCTGACTTATATCAAGGTTTTAGTTTTGTGCTACTTACTATAGCCTTCACTTGTGCTCTTTATATGTCTTTTAGCTCTTTCTGTTGTTCTGCCTGTTAATCATATCATTTCTGATGTTCATGAGTTTCTGATTTAGTATTATGTTTAATTCTGTATTATTGTCTTTAATCTTATTGGGTTATAGCTTAAACATATGTTTTGTGATCTTATTTTACATGAATTATAATGTTACAATGTTGATGATTCAAGGTCATGAGACTTATATTTACAGAAAGTCTTTAAGTCTCTCCGTCTTCTTGATAGAGAGTCTTTAAGTCTCTCTATCAATGATCTAACTTATTTGCCAAATACTACAGGGAGTCTTTTAGTTTCTAGGTCCAAGATTTACATGAAATTCACAATTACAACACACACACATAAGCATCCACTACTAGACTTTGCAATATCCTTAAACACATACATTTTATGATTCAGAGGTTAATAATTCACAAAACCAACTAATAATGGGCACCTTTAAACACACACTTGTTCTTTTTCTATTTCATGTAGCATACCCCGAGACTATATGTCTCAGGGTCAAAGTCTGGCATACACACACGTAAATCTTGGGGTCCATGAATCAAGTCAAAGGTCGTGGAAACCAAGACCTAAGGCCGAGACGGACAAGGCCATAGGTCGTGTGACATCAGCCAAGGGCCTAGACCAAGACCACAACACACCATCACCAACCCGAGACTATATGTCTCGGGGTCATCATGTTGATGACACACACATCGAATCTAAGTTAAGGATTATGTCTACATGTTTTAGTGAATTACACATACAAATACACACCTCGTAACTTATCACTTCACTTAACACACAACACCTTCATCACTCCGAGTGTTTAAGACACGGGGTCCCCCCTTCTTACTGCCCACATAGAATCTTTCGGTCTCGATCTCTTCATACTACACAAACACAACTAGTCTATAAGACTAGGGGTCAAAGGTGGTGTTTCGTCATCATTTCGCATAGTCTCGGACTCATCTCCCAACATCAATAATCTTGCTTTATTTTTGCTACAAAACTCTAATTAGATACTATATGAATGCATGCACATGTTTAGTTTAATGTCTGATACATAAATTGGACACAATTTTGAAGGTTTCATGTCACATGCTTGCGAATTGTGGTCATGGAAAATGTCCAAGCCGTAAACATGAACACGCACTCATAATGAATTTAAACTTCAATTTTCCTTGTAATATTGATGGATTCTTGTTGCTTTGTTGATATATAGTCAATTTCCAAAGGATTCAAGTGAAATCTTTTCTTCAATGCTTTGTAAAATTAGAGAGAATGTGAAGAATGCTTAAGCGTGTGTTCTTATTTCTTAACCTTAACTTTATCAATTAACATATTCAACCACTATATGTTTTTTTTAATTATAAAAGTTTAGCAATATTACGATTTACACCCTTAATCTCAACTTTATCAATTAACATATTTAACCTTTAATGTAACTGTTATTACTAATTTCAAATCTTATTGCTAAAACTTAAACAAAAGTGACATTAATAAGCTAAATAATGCTAATTTGAAATAAGGGATGCTATTGTGTGTGTGTGTACACAGACACACACAGAGACGGACACATACACACACATATATATAATTTTATATATATATATATATATATATATATATATATATATATATATATATATATATAAGATATGTATATCTATACATATATAATTATGTATAAGAATACATACATATACACACACATACATACTTACATACATACATACATGCATAGTTCTTTTGAGAACCTCAAAATGCGTTAGTTAGAGCTGATGTAAGAGATAGAAATGAATTTTGGAATCACTTGGATGTTGTTCGTGATTGTTTATTGTCATTTTCCAATAACAGTTATTTGCACTAATTGGGTAACTAAGTATTGGTATGAAATAATCACAAAAAATGCGTTAGTTAGAGCCTCATGAATTCGTTATATATACCAGAACCCTCAATTCCGTGAGAACCACTCCAAAATGCACAAATTTGTACATCATGTGATACCCTTGCCACAACAACCACCATTTACATAACACCCAGGATTTATCACCAACAAGCAATAACATAATGATCTGATAACCTAAATTAAGTGCGGAAGCATTAAAATACAGAAATAAGGTAGTGCAACAGTGTCAAACACCCTACAGGGCTATAAGGTACCAAGTCTAAGGCTACACACCCAATACAATTATTACAATCATCCAGAATATATAACAACATTGTCTCATAACATAATTACCGATGAAACAGTGCCAAGTCTTCCAAATCTCCCCAAAATGACCTAGCTAGAAGGTCCGGCTGTAGACTTTCCCTTTCCTGTAAAATAAAGACAACTGAGGGGTAAGCGAATGCTTAGTGAATACACAGATTTACACATTTTATAAATCCTTATGATGCCCACAAGAGTAGCACCGACGACACACGTCGTGCACTCTCCACGTACACAAAGTATGACCACACATGAGCCGTCGCTCTTACGAGCCCAAAGCTCGGCCTTTAAAACATACTACTGAGACAGACATAACATCGGGGATGACATACTGCCTACCGGACCTGGAGGGATCAGCTCCAGCATCATATAGAGCAGTAACATCAGAGTAACAGATGCGACCCACCGGTCCATCATAGATGCACAACAAACGAACGGACATGCATCAAATAAGAATGTGCATCTAAATCTACGCAAGTTAGTAGAATTCCAAACGAAAAATGAAGCAACATGTCTCAGTAAGCAAAAGCAATCATAAAGCAGATATAAACATGCGAAATCATATGTACTCACAGTGGGGTGCGTAATTAAATGTTAACCAATTTTATTTCTCCTCGGGCTTTCAACCGGATCCACCAAGTACCCCACTGTGGGTTAAACAACACCACAAGGGACCTGTTATATTAATTACAACAATACCTCGTATCAATAACCGTTTAAATCCATAAAAATCAAGTCTCGTAAGTTTTGTAATATTTTTCCCCATTTTGGGTCCATGTCTAAATTCATGCCATAATTAAGCTTGAGGTTATCTCATGTTCACACATTGTCCTTTGAGTAACCCTTGACATTTTATGTGTTGTTTATAAGTTTCATTCAAAATACATGAGTTTAGAGAGTAGTATTCTCAATTTTAGGCATTAAACTCGAATTTTTATGATTAGATTCGAACCCATGCATCAGATTCGAACCCATGCATCAGATTCGAACCACCCTTCGAATCTAGGGTTAGATTCGAAACCCCATAGTACAGATTTGACTCCCATTCGAGTTTAGGTGATAGATTCGAACCATATGACACACACTCGAAAACACACTTGAATCTAGTACCAAACTCGAGTTTGTTCTTACATTTCGACTCTGTTCTTGGCATATTCGAGTTTGTTCATCATTTCAGCTTAAATCCTTCATTTCTAAGTCAAAAATCATGAATATGTCAAGTATCATGCCTAGATTCGATCCTATTATGCATATACTATCATATTCTTGCAATATTTCAAGCAAAACAAGCTCCAATTTACATAAAATGACAGATTCGAAATTCTAGTTCTTCAAAACCGAAACAATAAACTTAAAAGATTCGATTCTTACCTTAATTCGTACGAAATCAGAAATCCGTTTGCAGATTGTTGTACTCCACGAGATCTTTCCGTTGACGTAAAATTCTCGATAATCGGACGGTCGGTTTGTGAAATAACTTAGAGAGATGTAGAGAGAAAATATTTAGAGAGAGAGTCTAGAGAGAGAGAGGAATGGTAACAAATGAAGGCTTAACTTATTTTATTCCCATTTTCACCATTTTGCACATTTCTCCCCTCGACTTAACCGGTTCCATAAAATACTGATTTAATCTTAAAATTAACATTAATAACTTTTAATTTCTTAATAATCCGTAACAATGATTCCGAGTTTAAATTTTTCTTAAAATAGCAACAAACTCTCTAAATATCCAAAATACATAATAATCGCTCAAATTTCAACTTAAATATATATTTTTCCACTTAATTAACCAAAATTACAATAAATTAAATCCGAGGATGTTACACATCAAATGCACAAATTTGAAAATTTAATCTATAACTTAAAATAATTATTCGTATTTAATATTAATAAATATGATAATCTAACATTATAACTACCTTTAAAACTTAAATTCATTAAAGTATACACTAAATGCACAAATTTAAACGTTAAATGCACAAACTTTATCCACTGCATAAATTTGTACATAAAGTGGACAAATATATCATTAGATGTGTAAATGTTTACTTGAAATGTATAAATTTATCAGATGTATTAACTTTACTATCAAATGCATAATTTTATACATTGGATGCACAAATTGTATAGTGGTTCCAACGTTCTCACGAAATAGAGGGGTTCTCATATGAACCAACCCTGTATATATATACTACTTTACCAATGAAATTAAGTGGATAAGATAGGTTAACCTCTCATTCAACCAATTAAAGTTGTTAAGATATCAAGTTTCACAAGGAAAGAGGCTTACGTTAACGGCATCAAGGCTATTAAGATAGCACCAACTTTTCACAAGCCACAAGTTGTTAATATAAGATGTAAAAGTTAACCTGCCTTATTTTAACAGTCCTTATGTTAACACCTTCACCTTTTCTAAAATGTAGTTAACACAACAAGAAATAAGTTCTAATATCAAATCACTTTACAAATTCGTATTTGAAACCACCATAGGGGCTTCTTCCCTTGGACCTCGCTAGGGGCGCTGCCTCTAGGGCCCGTAAGGAGGCACAACCCTTTTGACTTCTGTTTAAACGTCCGGGGCTTGATTTTGATCAAACTTATACGAGTGTGCACCCCGCACCTCCCACACTCGTTCTAATTCCAATCAAAGTCAATAAACTTGGTCAAGGAATTACACTAAATTTACTTATCTATATGTGGGTTATTGGTTTCTTGATTCTAAAATTCTGGTCACGAGACTTGGCTTTGAGCTGAGTCTCAGAGTCTTTTTTTCCAGCAACCGGTGGTGCTCTGTTTCTCTGGCTACTGATGTCCGCTTCCAGTTCCAGAAACGAGAGAAGAGGGAGACTGATTTGGGCTATTTTTTCATTTAATCTCTTAGGTTAATTAAATCAATTGGACTGCAGAGTTTCTTATTCTCGTTTGACTACATGCTGCCATGTTCAGTCTGTGTCCGCCTCTCATTTCTATCCAGCAAAGAAGGGGAAGCCATATTGGGCTCATTTGTGACATATAGTTAGGTTATTCTAGTGGGCTTAGATTATTTTATTTTAAGTTAATTTATTTTAAAATTGATCCAACCTGCAGTACTGTTGGAGGACTATAATTGTATTGCACAATAATACTATTACTGTAGGAAGAAACAACTAAAAAACTACTGTCAATCAATCTTAACTATAACTTTTAAAAACAACTTGTTATTTGTTGTTTTTTTTCCCTTTTTGCATTTCTACTTGAGTCTTAACTATAACTTATCAGTCTTATTCAAGCTTTTCACTTATTAGTGCTCAATTATTGGTTGGGTTCTTGGATACCTCGGAGAGCTTCACAAACAGGGACGGGACCCTGTTCTACCGGCAGCAGCTATACCTCTTGGTACAAATGTCTTGTAACTTATAACAATAATTCTTGATTAAACGTTGATTTTGAAAGTACAATCCACAAGTAGAAATTGCTTGGAAGTATGTTACATTTTGTGCAAATAACCCCACAAAAGTTTATTACTCCTTTGTATCAGTGTTACAATATAGTATATACCTAATATGAAATCTTGGATCTGCCATTGATCTTGAGTAAGAATTGAACTTTTGCGGGTTTCTTTGCAAAGTTTAGAAATTAACGGATAGTTATGTTTTTATTTCCTTATTTGTTGGGGAATTCACACATGTATATTTATTATATTAGTACACATATTATTCGTATTTATTCTTTTCACTTCCTTTTTTGCTTTTTACTATCTTACCCATGTAACTTTCTTGAAACTTGATACAAGAATGGATGAACAAGTTGCATACGGTTTTCATCATTTACATAACGATAGACCTTACCTTGCACAAGGTCCAAACTCTAGCTACTTATGAAACATTGTTAATCTTGCTGATGTATTGTTGTTATGACTTGTGAACATCTTTATGATAAATATATCTAATGATTATGAGTTATGAGTATGTTAGTTAGTTGCACATTTACGATTTGTGTTGATTGTTTTGTCGTCACAGATAATCTACTCTGGATATAGATGCATACAATGGTGGTTTTTACGCCTTGTATGTCTGATCCAGGTTTGAGGTAACTGATTCTAGTAGTTAGTGGGTATCTCATGAAATGAATTTAAGCTCCCATTTTTTATGAGGATTTCGAACGTGGGTTTGTTTTAATTTTGGCATTCTTGCATAAAAGATTGTATTTTTGGTATATTTGCATGATGATATTAGTTATATTGCTGCCCAATCAATATTATGACTGGTACTACTAATCTACATAATATTAGTTAATAGTAAACTCAATAGGAAGTTTAATGTTCAATATATGCATTTTATGCCCAATTCGTATCAAAAGCAGTATTAGAGTTTGGATTTGAGTTCAAAAGCAAAATAAGTTAGGACTTGCAAAGTGCATCTTTGTATACTTAATTAACACATATAACTGCTAGGTAATTATAATAACATACTAAATGTTTGGATAGTAGCTGATCCATGTAGTCATTATTGTTGGTTTATAGTAGAGAACAATCAAGATCAAAGATCTCAAAGTAGGCAGGTTTTGTTTAATTAGTCTGGTAATAAGTTCTGTTTTCTATTTTTGATTATTCAGGCTTTACTCGCTCGATCAACTCTTTTGGTTTTTCAGATTATATATAAAGGAAGCACAAATCTTATTTCAAGAGAAACATAATCAGATGAATGAAAAAATGGAATTCATGATGGAAGAACTATTACGTTTATCAATATTGCAATCTAAAAAAAATGTAAGTTCATGTCTTATATTAATTTAAAATAATTACCGATAGTTATTTATTAATCATTGATTATTTTTTTTATAATTTTTGCAGTGATCTTAATACAAGATAGACATGATTTGACGCACTTGGATTGTTGTTTCTTTTGATAGTCATAACATTAGACATTAAACATTAGAAATGTTATATTTGTTGGATTATCCTAATGAATGTTATTTTTGTTGGATTATCTTGGTAAATGTTATTTTTGTTGGATTATCTTAGTGAATCTTATCTTTGTTAGTTCTATCGGTTGTATTAAAATGATTTTACTAATATTAAGTAATGTAATTTTTAGTATGTAAGAAAACTTCTTACCTAATGTGAATGATTTAATATTTTAGATTTTAGTTATTACAAATTAGTATATATTTAATTATTGCAAATTAAAAATTATTAGAAATTTTATGACCAATTGTTGATTAATATTGGTAAGATAGTGACCATTTTTTTGGTTTAAACTAGTAAATTAGTGACCACTTAAATTTGGTCTCTGATCAGTGACCACTTTTTTTGGTCTCTAATAATAACCCAGTGACCACTTTTTTTGATCTCTAATAGTAACTCAGTGACCAATATTTTGGTCTCTAATCGACGTTAATGGAAAGAGTCAATTAACTCCAATTAGTGACCTCTTTTTGGTCATTAAAGTTGGTCACAAATCAACTTTTAGTTTTTTTTGAACGGCAAACTATCCTACTCCTACTCCTAAACTACTCCTTTACCACAAATCAACTTTTAATGACGACTTTTAGTATTTAGTGACGAAATTCAGTGACGAAACTAGTTGTCACAACCTTAGTGACCACTATATTTTGGTCACTGTATAATGACCAGTTTCATATTTGGTCACTGTCAAAAATTAGTGACGGACCTTTAGTGATGAATAGTGACCACCCAAAGTTTGGTAACTAAATACCATCTGTGACCATATTTTCACTGTTAGTGACTAAATTTTTTTCGTCACTAAACACCTTGTTTCTTGTAGTGAAAATAACAACACTGCTACATGGCATCCAATATGACTTTTTTTTTTCTATTTTCAAGTAGATGTAATAATAATCCGTATAAATATAAAAAATTACTAAATCATAGAAACCAAAAATACATGAACATTTTGATCATTTCCAAACTGTCAAGAAAATTAGGAAACAGAATTTTCATAGTGACATTCTATTGTCACTATAAAGTGTAACTGAAAAATGATCGAATCTTTAAAAAGAAAAATCATATTCTCGACAACATGCATGGGTGAATGAGTGAATCTGAACACAAATTAAGATATATAGATTTAACTCACAATTAAGGATTTAGAGGGTCCAATTAATGGGTCATGGGCATAATTTAGTTAAGTAATTGTGACGATACGATCATGTATCCGATAAATCAATGATCCCCTTGCTAGGTTCACCGTTATGCTTACATGTTTCAAGTCCCGTATCACTATATAATTAAAAACTGTATTATTGCTTAATTATTAGTATTAGGGTAAATTACAAATTTCGTCCCTTTGGTGGTTATACACAAATTATGGATTTCGTGCTTTTCAAACTGAAATTACAATTACAGTACTCATAGTTGGCTATTTGTTATGGTTTTGGTCCCTTGTCCAATAATTTTTTAAAAATGATCATATTACCCTTATGAAAATTATAATTTTTAATATTAAACTTTTTTATTTTCATAAAATTAAATTAAAAAAAGTCCATAAAGTTTTTGTAATTTAATTATTAAATGACGTTTTCTCTCTCTTTCTAATAATATTTTGACTCTCTCCATGGTTCCTCCACACTATGATTATCGTTTCACTTCATCTTCTTTTCATCACCAAGCACCACCTGTCCTCCAACGCCACACACCACCTGGACCACCATAATCGGAAACTGCTGTTGGTGAGCTGAATAATACCATCAGTAGTGATGTCAGCGACTCCGTTCAAGGTAATGCTGTCGGAGCAGGGCCTTTGAAGCCATTGAAAATGAAGGAGGAAGAAAAAGAGGTTGTACGTAGAGACAGGAAAAGAAGAAGAAGCAGGTGGAGGATGCGGTTACATGTGAGGTTGGGGAAGAAGAAGAAGAACATGTTGTGGTTCAGTGTATTGAAAATGTGAGTTATAATGATAGTCGATTAGGTTGAAAAGTAAAGTAGGAAAGATATGTGTGTGTTTTTGATTTTGACAATTCCTATTTTAATAAAATGAAAAAACAATTTGGGTTTTTTTATTTTTATTATTTAATTCTATAAAAAAAATTCATTACCTAATTTTATAATTGTGTCAAGGGTAAAATCACTACAAGGAAATTGACGTTCACTGACTGATGCATTTAGTGACTGTAGTTAGTTTAGTTGGTAAAAATTAGAATATACCTATTCTGACTGAATTAAATAGTAGGTGAATTATCCTTAATAAATTTAAAAGATAAAACTCAGATTTCTTTTTAACATGCCCTAAAGTCTCGTTCCCAAATTCCCTCTCTCGTCAATCTTATCCGACTACGCCTCCGCCTCCGCTTCGTCACCGCCCACCGGCCATGCTCCGCCTCGCCACCGCCCACCGGCCTTGCTCCGCCTCTGTACGTGCTTGCTCTGCTTGTTTGATTACTCGATCGTACTCTAACTTGCCACTCTTGCCTTTCCTGGTTTGCCTCTCCTCTTCCTGGTTTATTTCTCTTCCGATCCAATTAACACTCAATCACAGGTACACTTCGATTCGTACTCTAACTTGCCGCTCTTGCCTTTCCTGGCCTGCCTCTCCTCTTCCTGGTTTATTTCTCTTCCGATCCAATTAACACTCAATCACAGGTACACTTCGATTCGTTATTCTCTGATTTGTAGCATCCACATGTATCCGATTTGATAAGCAACCAATTTAATTGTTCATCAATCAGGTTTTTCAATCGTTTTCTGTCAATCGAGAGGTATGTTTTGATCCTGTTTATGTAATAAAGCCTTTTCTTCAATCAAATTTGTTTGCCTTTTTTTTTTTTGCGTAAAATTAGTATTAAGATTTGAAATGCCTGGACTAACTTGATTCCTGGAAAAGCGCATTTGGTTATCAAAAGAGATTTGAAATTATAGTTTGAAGATTACTGGTCAATTAAGTTGAGCTTGAGTCTAGTATTGCTTTGGTCAACAACTCAACTCGCTCAATTAAGCTGAGCCTATACGAGTCTGTAGTTATATGAACTGTCCTGTTCTATTCTATGAGCCCAAGTAAACATAGTTTATGATGCAGTGGACGTAAATGGGGGTACAAAGAATGAGGAGAAAGAGATAAAATGCAAGAAATATTAGTCACCTGCACTACTTTTTATTCATGATTTATGGTGAAATCTTGCTACACATGCAATCAAATTATTATATTTTTAGAACAAAATCCCTAACTTTAGAAAACCATTCAACCACTATGAGCCTGTTGTTCTCTACAAAAATATGAAATCATTTATGTTTGTGTTTATTTTGGATTTATGTGTTGTGTGGTGGAACTCATTTAAATGGGAGTCAGGCTACATTTGTTTTTTTAGAAGCTATAAAGCAGAGAATGGGTTTTCACATAATCATTGACATAAATTCAAATGCAATGCTCATGTTCTGAGCATAGTGATATTCTTTTCACTACTTAGGCAACAGGAAAGTGATTAATTTCCATATTAGTGGATGAAAAGGGGAAGGTGAATGCAATGTTTATTTATGTGCAAAAAGTTCATGGTGAGGTGCATTCCAGACACTTTATGGGAATCACGAAAGGTATGAAGAATTTTATGTTTGAAAAGACGGTGATACGAAGAAGGAAACCCTTCCCTGCTTATACGGATGTTGGAAGATACCAAATGTACACTTTCTTCTTCTTCTTTGGGATCTTATAGCACTATCAGAGATAGATACATCCAAGGTCGACTAATTACTTATTGGTTACTTAATTTAGACTATTCTTTATATCTTCCTTAAAGATTGATGTTAAATATGTTCCACACAATTGTTGTTATGTCAGTTGATATTATCTTACGATGAGCCAACTTTGATGGAGAGGACCAAAGTATATGTCACAAGCCCAAAACCGACTAGCTGTTTACACTTGTGTGTGTTACAAAACCGGTATTTGTTCGCATTAACTATACACTTTTCAATCTTTGACTACATTTATCATAATCTAGATCTCATTTAGTGTGTTCCTAGTACTTGAAATCCTAAAATTTCATCAGTGAATACCAAAATGGTGATTTACTCATTATAATGCGATTTTTTAGGATTCTCTAACCTTTTTAATATGGATGTACAGGCTCTTGCATAGAAGTTACAGAACATTCTACACCATTTTTGAAACTCTGAGAAACTAAAAAAGGTGTGTGGAATGTGCATTTGAAAATTTGAATTATATCTGATTTGATTAATAGTGATTTTTACACCATCACTTAATATCTGATTTTATTATAGTGATTATATGGTTTTGTGATTTTGTGTCTGTGCTCCAGCCTTGCTCAACACCTCCGCAGTCCTGCTCTGACTCTGCAGAACCGCCTTAATTTTCAGGTAAGAGTATTATTTGTTTGTAGGATTAGGTTTTATATTAGTTTTTAAATACACTTGCAAGGTTTCTCTTGTGATTTTGTGTATCTATGTCTGTTATTGAACTCCTTTTGAGAGAAAAAACTGTGGTTTATAGTGCTTCATATAGAACCACAGTAGGACTGTAAATATCTCAAACGTGTACCAATATACACAAATATATAGTAGGTCAGCATTTATATAAATTTCTCGGATTCCCTATTATGAGAATGTTGTTATTCGTATGTCGTCTAGTTCGATCGACAGGCTGGGGAGGGAGATGCTTGAGATGTGATTTAGTGATAAAGCGGACCATGATGTCGTAAGAGTAAAAGTGTAAGTTCTTATCATACGGTTCTTGTTTTCTGCTGTTATTAATGAGGATTTTTTTTTGTTGCGATATGAGTAAATTTGTTGCTCATTTATTTCTTAGTTTTAGATTCAATATGTGTAAATTTGTTGATTTATTACGACTTTTGTATATAGGAGTCCTTTGAGGAGCTTTACTAATAAGATATTATATACATTGAACATTTATATGATCATTTAAAACATTGTTGCTAAAACTGGCTTCATAATGATGTCGTTTACCAAACAAGAGAATATAATCATTCAGACATGTGTCGTTGCTTGCTACAACATTGTTGTTGGTGGTTTCTTTTCTTATCTTTTCTTTAGTTTAGTTTACCTTAATACAATTCAATTCAATCATTTAAGTTTAATTAAGGATTTATTATGTATAGTAGGTGGATTTAGGTCTTATTTATTGGGATTAATCAACAACACATATGAGCAAGCACGGGTGAAACACAAGGTAATTCACATGGGAGTTATAAGAACCTGAAATTGGTTGGATGACTGATATTCTGTTTGTTAATAGCTTTATTGGTCTCTTGGCCTTGGTTCCTCTTAGAAAAGTAGAAGGATGAGTTAAAAATATTTAATCTAAAGTTAATTGTTGTTTTATGCAGGAAGCAACTCTGGGGTTTACGAAATTCTTTAAAATCACTCGCGTATGCCCTGCCCTTACTCTGATTCTGCTGTGAACTTATGTCATGTTTTATTTTCTAATGTTTTGAGGTTGGTTTACATATTGTTCACCTAGAGAGCCTCTTATGCTTGTTCGAAAAATCAAAGAAATGTTTTGTTTAAAGTTTTTTGTTACTTGTTATTTAGGTACTATGATTTCATGGAATATTGGCAAAACCCTTCTTAGTCCTACTAATACTAAGGTAATCTATCATCTCCTTTATTTATAAAGATTTTTTTAGTTTGATTTGATTTAGTTACATTCTGCATTTGAAAATTGTATGTTTTGTCACTAGAATTAATCTTAGAGTTTCCATGAATCTGTCAAATTTTGATTTATAACAACACTGAGTTTGTTTTGGGTCTAGCTAGGATTGTTTAGTAGTTATTTATATTATTATTTTTTTATATACATCACATATCTAAAACTTCATATAGAATTCATCAAATCTGTGAAAGAATCTTCATTTTTTTGTAGTTCTTACTGGTGTTTGCAAAGTTCAGATTTATGTGTTTAGAGCCTAAAACAATGATTAGTTCCATCACCGAGTTATCCACATTAAAGTATATGCTTACAATCGAACGCTTAACACTTTGCAAACACGTACCCGTAAGGACATACCGTACTTTCTTATTCTACATTTAAATATGTGCATTCTTAGATAACTTACAATTGTGATGTAAGGGTGATATTGGACATCCCAATATTAGAAGGTACTGTATGGTATTAGCCCTAGTATAATATTAAGGTATTATAATTGAATCCCCACATTTACAAGTAGGAGTAGAGTTGGCCAAATTAAATAGTATGCTATTAGCCTATATATGAAGGTCCAAATCTAAAGAATCTATACAAATTAAAATGGGACCATTCTGCAAGCCATTATCATTTCAAAGTCAAATATGGGATATGATATGGAATTTGTCAGATGGTCTTGAGGAAGCAATGATTGTGCCACTATTTAAACTTAATTTCCTGTTTGAGGTGGAGAAATCTGTTGATATTTTACAAGCTTGACATAGAGAGAAATTAATATTAAGTGGGTCCATGTGCTTCTTAGTTTTCCATGGCTAAACGACAAAAAAAAAAAAAAAATTGTTTCCTCTTTTGAAACGTTCTTGTTATCTGTTCATATATGTTTGGGTTCCTGGAATGCTTAGTAAATGAATTTTGTACCTATTGAGATCATTTATCATATCTAGTTATAAACTTGTTTCATATAGATTTTTTTGCCTGCCATAGTTAAGAGTATTCCAAATTACCCACACATAAACGTAACTTTGGTGAATTATAATTCAGATTTACGAGAGAATTAGAAAATTTCATCTATGCTCCTCTGTAACCATTCTTTTCACAAGTTTGCAAATGGTTATAGAAGAATGCTGGTATAATCTTGGTTGCTTTAACAGTGATTAGTTCTTATAGTTAGTGATTAGTACTTGTAGTTATTTGATCTTATCTTACCATAATCCTTTTTTTATTGTGATTCTTTTCGGTAAACATGCTTTTTATGAAGGAATCAGAAATTTGCAAATGTTGGACGTAGAAAACTGGATTGTAATTTTTGTCCGACTAAAATGAAAGTGTTGGAATTCATTTGGATTTTGAATTGTAATTTTATTTCAACTAAAATGAAAGTATTGGAATACATTTGAATTTTGAATTGTAATTTTTGTTCAACTAAAATGAAAATGTTAAAAAATAGTTTTGATATGTAACAGGGTTTTATGGTAAAAAATTATATATATATATATATATATATATATATATATATATATATATATATATATATATATATATATATATATATAGGGAGAGGTTCTTTTAAGAACCTTAAAGATTGTGAGAACCTAAGAACCTTTTAGAGCCCTTGGATCAAAAGGGTATTTTTGGAATAAAAAATATTATCTTTCTCTCTCCACCTTATATATATTATATGCATCTTTTTTTCACTTTCTCTCTCTTACTTTTTTTTTTTTCATTTTCATTTTCTCTTTCTTTTATGAGAATTCATTTTAATATTAAAAAAACAGATTTTATAAAAAAAATAATTTTTTTCTATATAAAAATTATTTAATTGCTAAAAAATTAATGTATTCTATATAGAAATATTATGTGTCTATATAGAATGTTATACAATTCTATATCTTTTTATGTAGATTAACATTATTACTCATAATATATGTAGAATGTTATGTTTGTTATATATTTCATATATTTTTATGTTTATTATACAAATCTATATCTTTTTTGTAGATTAACATTCCTATTCATTGTGTTTTTGGTATATTTTATATCAGTTGCATACCAAGTGTTCGATAAAATGTCTAAATGAAATCTTATTTTTTTTGTTTCAATGTGTTTTTGGTATATTTTTTCATTTAATCTACGTAGAATATATAATACTTGACATTCTACGTAGATTGCATTACATTCTAGGTAGATTGCATGCCATTCTACGTAGATTGAATGTCATTCTACGTAGATTGCATGACATTCTACGTAGATTGTACATAGATTGAATGTCATTCTACATAGAATATATGATACTTGACATTATACATGACATTCTACGTAGATTACATGACATTCTACGTAGATTGCATGCCATTCTACATAGATTGAATGTCATTCTACGTAGATTGAATGTCATTCTACGTAGATTATACATAGAATATGTTCGTCGATACTCTACGTAGATTGCATGTCATTCTACGTAGATTACATGTCATTCTACGTAGATTGAATGTCATTCTACGTAGATTGCATGTTATTCTACGTAGATTAACAGTTTTATTCTATGTATTTTTGGTATATTTTATATCAGTTGCATACCAAGTGTTTGATAAAATGTCTAAATTAAATCTTCTTTTTTTTTTTGTTTCAATGTGTTTTTGATATATTTTATCATGTAATCTACGTAGAATATATGATATTTGACATTCTACATAGATTGCATGTCATTCTACGTAGATTGAATGTCATTCTACGTAGATTGCATGTCATTCTACGTAGATTGCATGACTATCTACGTATATTGTACATAAAATATGTTCGTCGATACTCTACATAGAATATGACAGATTCATTTTTCAATGTTTTATAATGAAGATTATTTGTAAGATATTAGATATATAAGAATGTAATAGTTATTAGATGTTTTACATGATAATCTACGTAAATTACATGAAAATCTACATAGAATATATAATACAAGATTATTTGTAACAAATCACACATAATCTATGTAGAATGTTATGTTTCTTATATATTTTATATATTTTTATGTTTCTTATACATTTCTATATCTTTTTATGTAGATGTATATTAACATTCAATGTGTTTTTGGTATATTTTATCATGTAATCTATGTAGAATATATGATACTTGACATTCTAAATGACATTCTACGTAGATTGAATGACATTCTACGTAGATTGAATGTCATTCTACGTAGATTGAATGCCATTCTATGTAGATTGAATGTCATTCTACGTAGATTGCATGACATTCTACGTAGATTGTACATAGAATATGTTCGTCGATACTATACGTAGATTGCATGCCATTCTACGTAGATTGCGTGTCATTCTACGTAGATTGAATGTCATTCTACGTAGATTGAATGTCATTCTACGTAGATTGCGTGACATTCTATGTAGACTATCGACGAACATATTCTATGTACAATCTACGTACATTGGACATATTCATTTTCCATATTTTATAATTAAAATTATTTGTAAGATATTATATTTATAATGAATGTAATAGGTATTAGATGTTTTAAATGATAATCTATGTTTATTACCTGACAATCTACGTAGATTACATCATAATCTACATAGAATATAATACAATTTTACTTGTAAAAAATCACACATAATCTATGTAAAATGTTATGTTTCTTATATATTTAATATACTTTTATGTTTCTTATACATTTCTATATCTTTTTATGTAGATTAACATTACTGTTCAATGTGTTTTTGTTATATTTTATCATGTAATGATCTACGTAGAATATATGATAATTGACATTCTACACGACATTCTACGTAGATTGCATGCCATTCTACGTATATTGCATACCATTCTACGTAGATTGCATGCCAAATCTACGTAGATTGCATGCCATTCTACGTAGATTGAATGTCATTCTACGTAGATTGAATGTCATTCTACGTAGAATGCATGACTCTACATAGAATATGACAGATTCATTTTTCATGTTTGATAATGAAGATTATCTGTAAGATATTAGATTTATAATGATTGTAATAGTTTATGGATGTTTTACATGATAATCTACGTAGATTAAATGATAATCTAAATAGAGTATAATACAAGACTACTTGTAAAAAATCACACATAATCTATGTAGAATGTTATGTTTCTTATATATTTCATATATTTTATTGTTTTTTATACATTTCTATATCTTTTTATGTAGATTAACATTACTATTCAATATCTTTTTGGTATATTTTATATCAGTTGCATACCAAGTGTTTGATAAAATGTCTAAATGAAATTTTTTTTTTTGTTTCAATGTGTTTTTGATATATTTTATCAGGTAATCTACGTAGAATATATGATATTTGACATTCTACACGACATTCTACGTAAATTGCATGTCATTCTACGTAGAATGCATGACATTCTACGTAGATTGTACATAGAATATGTTCGTTAACATATTCTATATAGAAAAAAATATTCTATATAGACATATAATATTTCTATATAAAATACGTTATTTTTTTAGCAATTAAATAATTTTATATATAGAAAAAATAATTTTTTTTTATAAAAAAACGTTTTTTAACTTTAAAAATCAATTATAATGAAAGAAAAATAAAATGAAAATGAAAAAAAGTAAGAGAGAGAAAGAGAAAAAGCAGATTTTTTTCTTCCAAAAATACATTTTTCACACATTTTCAAGATTCTCCACTATCAAAGTTCAAAATAATTACAAAATTGCCATCCAATATATCAACCATTGATTATCATTAATCCAAAGGTCATAAAAGGTTCTTAGGTTCCCACATTTTTTATGGTTCTTAGAAGAACCCTCCCCTATATATATATATATATATATATATATATATATATTATTGAGGTTTTAGTGACTGAATTTTAAAGTAAGTAAAAAGGCTTCTTGGCTTTTTATGACTGAAATTTTAACTTTTAGTGACTGTAAATGTCATGTCAGGGTAACAAATTGTGAATCCTTATTATTTTCCAAGCACCCTATACCTACTGAAATAATCAGTCACTAAATCTTTAGAGCTTTTACTGACTAAAAAATTGTGTATGTAAAAACTTTTAGTGACTGAGACATTAGTGACTCTTTTTTTTTTTTCAGAGGGAGAAAGTCAAATTGGATTTAGTGACTGATTTTTGAGTTTTACAGACAAAAAATTTCAGTCACTAAAAGGCTTTTATTTTGTAGTGAATAGTCATTTTAAAAAAAGTGACCGGTCAAAGGACCAAAATCACAATCAACCACGAGTACCGTAATTGTAATTTCGATGTAAAAAGGACGGGTTCCATAATTTGCATATAACCACAAGGAAGAAAATTGTAATTTACACTTAGCATTGTGTTGGGATAGACTGGAATATATATTATCATAACCCCGGCCTTATTACTTATTAATAGTGATAGAGGAAAACAATGTCTAATAGTTATGTATTTTTAAACTTGTAAACTTTTATGTTATGTACAGGGGCGGAGGTATACATGGTATGGGGGGGGGGGGGGGGGGGGGGGGGGGTTTGGGCTGAACCCTCTATGAATTGCCAAGGTGCTTATTTAAAGTTCATAGTAAAAATTTCGGGCCCTCTATAAAAAATTAGTTAAGCCCCCAATGCTAGCCCAAGTTTAATAACCATGTAACCGAACCTAATCCAATGTAAATAATGTTGGACTGCTGGAGCAGGTCTCTGGTCTCGCTCTCACTCTCGCCTGGACGCTCTCCTTGTCTCGCTCTCGCCTGGACGCAACCACGCATCGCAAGAGCAGGACTCTAGTCTCGCCTGGACGCAACACCACGCAGGAGCAACCGAGCACGGGCAGGTCTCGGTTCTGCTTCATACGGTCGGTTCCTCTCTGACTCTCTCAATCTCTCATCTCTCGGTCTTGGTAGTATGACTTGGTAAAAACCCTAACTCTCTATTAAATAGTAATCTCCATTACTCCATAGAAATTTGATGTTTTTTTAAACTTTTATATGCTAGTGTGAATGTGTGATTGTGTGAATCAGTGAATGTGTTATGATAAAAATTAAAAACCCCAACTCTTTATTTTGTTGATTTAAACTCCCTATTTATTAAGTTATTTTGTTGATTTATGATTGTTATTTGTTATGAACTTCTTGAATTGAGTTTTATAAATTCTTTGTAGGATTGTTAAATGGCCTAATTAATATTACCAGTTGTTGAATTGAATAGTTTTTTTTATTTTTAATCATTCTTACAAAAAGATGGAAAGATTTTACAAAAGAAAAGTATCATCTTCGCCATCAACACCCGATTCAATTGGTGAAGAATCTTCTAGGAAAAATGCAAAGTAGTGGCCTAATTCTAATTCAATGTCTATTTATGTAACGGATATGAACGATCTTCCTAGTGATCCCTCTGAGAGATCAAGAATTTTGGAATATAATGTTAATCAAATAGATGAAAGAAGATGACATTATTGGCTTAAAGGACCATGTCAACCATGTGGCCATGACTTTCCAAGAACAAGCATATGGAATAAGTCAAGACGTTTTATCCCAGCTTGATTTGATCAATATGCTAATTGGTTAGAATATAACATAAAAGCGGACAAAGCCTTTTGCTTATGTTGTTACCTATTTAGAGACCATATTAGTCATCAAGGTGGAAATGATGCATTTGTGACAGAAGGTTTTAATGGTTTGAATAAAACAGAGAGACTTGTCAGTCATGTAGGTGATATACGTAGTTTCCACAAAAGGGCACTAAAAAAAATGTGAAGATCTAATGAATTGAGCTTGAGACAACTGAGAGGTCAATGATATGTCAGGGCAAGCAATATGCGTGGTCACTTTAATGGTTTAAAGGCTAAAATCTTATAAGAAAACAAATATGCTTATTATGTACATTGTTTTGCTCACCAGCTTCAATTAGTGGTTGTTGCAGTTGCAAGGAAACAACGGGTGCTACTAATTTTTTTTGACATGTTACCTCTAGTAATGAATGTAGTTTGTGCATCTTGTAAAAGGAACGACATGCTTCGAGAGAATGAAAAAGAAAGAGTGGAAAAGACCATTGGTAATGGCGAATTTGAAACAGGAAGGGGGTTAAATCAAGAGCTTTCTCTTATACGACCCGGGAATACACGATGGAGTTCCCATTATAAAACTATTTTGCAACCGAATTGGAGACGAGTTTTTGAATGATTGTGTCATTTGTGCCATGGAAAAAGAAGCATTCTCGAGGTTACTAATGAAGATGTCTCATAGAGAACAGTTGTAGGTAATGATGCTAATTGATTCCTAATATCATATTTTTTACGGTTTCTTTGCTCATTTTTATTGATTGTAGTGTTGTTTTTAAATTGTTTTGTTCGTTATATTTGCAGGTTGGTTATTTAGCTAGCTATTGTATAATGTTGGCTATCATATTGCTTTATTGAAACGTTCAACCATTTTTATGCTTGAGGTAAGTTCTTTTTGCCCCCAGTGTTATCCGCCATTGGTTATGTACTCGTTTGGTGCAAATTTTTATAGTTAAAATTTAAGTGTTCTAAATAAGTAGTTGAACACTTGAACTACATGTAATGTGTATATACTCAAAAGTATATAGCTATCACACGTCATGTTATAGAGTTCAACTATTTAATTGAAATACTTTTAAGAGTGTGAATCAATGTGCATAAAAAAAGTATAAACCATAAATATGTACAAAAAACAAATAGTTATTTGGTGGCGTTAACCTTATTACTAATTAATGCATTGTTGCTTATTACTATAATACTATATGGTCCTAGGAAAGGGACGAAAATGTTGCTCGTGTGGTCGGTTTATTTAAGAACTTAATTTATAATATATTATCATATATGTAGAATCTATTGATCAATTTACGATTAAAAAGTTGATAAGAACATACCCTAAAAATGAGGCTCTATTCATTCACATTTATTCACATGGTCAAAGTCGATGTTCTTTCTTAAAATCCATAGCATTAGAAACCTCATTCCTGCTAACTCTGGTCTATAAATACCACAAATTCTACTCATATTTCATTCCAACAAAATCATCCTTTTTTTTACATATTTTCTTTGAGCTAGGTGATGTAATCATGTCTTCTGTTACAATTGAAGTTGAGGTCGCATCTTCATTTCCTGCTATAAGGTCTTTATAGTTTTCAGTAACTTTGACACTATCGCACCTAAGGTTAATCCTGGACTTTTCAAATCAATCGAGGTAGTTGAAGGAAATGGAGGTGTTGGAACGATAAAACACTTCACATTTGGTGACGGTAAGCAACTAGAACATGATATATATATTATTCAAGTTCAATACTATTCGGATATGTAATCTTTTACTGATTTAACTCAGAAGCTGAGATGACCTTCTTTTCATATGCAAATAGGTTTTTTGCACTTTATATACATTATGGTTTCTATCTTAATTTAAATATATTTACTTAATACAGCGGTTCCATTCACAAGTGGAAAGTATAAGGTTGACTTTGTTGATCCAAGCAACTTCAGCTATAGCTACACGTTCTTCGAAAGCGATGTATTGCTAGGCATACTAGACTCAATCATTATATTAAGATCGTATCATCTGCTGAAGGAGGATCCTTATTCAAGCAAATAGTCACTTATAACTCCAAAGGTGATAAAAAGCCATCTCTTAACTATGAAAAGAACAATATGAGAAAACAATCAAGGCTATTGAGGCTTATGGTGCTGAGCATCCCGAGACTTTATGATTTGGCATGCATCATTGTTGTATTTGTGGTTTGAAGTCATTTAAGTTACAATGTTGTTATTTGATTCTCGGATTGCCTAATTTAAGGACTACGGTCTTGATAATTAAGTATGGTACATGTTTTTCATTTGATATAGTAGAATTCATTGATGAGTGATTACTAATTATGTGTTTGTGTGATTCTATGGAATATAATATTTTACTATATTTGAGGTGCTGGAGGTAATCTTGCGGTGTATTTAAAGGGTGAAGTATATGTTAAAGCAAAATTGGATGACACACAAAAAAACACACATACATACATGATATGTTTGTACCAAGCAATAAAAGAGGGTCAAGACAGTGATGATGTCTTCGGGTGCTTCCAGGTGGTTTCCAGCGCCTAGAACAAGAAAAAGGAAGAAAGCTACTCAAACGTCCCATTCTAATAACACGACGCTTTTACTAAAATCTGCAACATAAATCTTGAAGTAATAAAATAAAGTTTTCTAAGTTCAAACCACAACCATCAGAGTACGCTAAAATTTAAATGTAGTTATTACAACCAAATCGAAAGTCTAGGGATCTACCTATCCCAAGTACAGAATATAGATCATTAGAAAAATGTGGAAGTCCTTTTTGATACCACGAGTCATCAAACTCTAGATCCTGAAGCTGATATCTTTACCTTATAAGCTAAACCTGAAAAGTTGTCCCCACTACCGGGGTAAGTCGTCGCCTAGAGAGTAACAGATTTAAAAGCACAGACAAGCATATATAACATGATCAACACAAATTTCGGCTCAAATTCAACATGTGTAGCATTACGACTCGTCGTTTCAAAGGTAATGTCCAATCTCACTCACACACCCACAATTGACTGCTTTCAATGTATGCTAACTAAGGCATCGGAGTGTCAATGTAGGGCACCCCTGCATTGTCACTAACCATTGTTTTCTTCTTTTCTTATTCAAGGCGCATGAAACCACCTGGAAAAAGCACCTGGAAGACACTAAAAAATTCTACTCTGTCTTGACCCCTTTTTTATTGCTTGTCAACGCACAAACAATTGGCGCCATCCGGGGGACACGACTGGTATTGACAGTGTCGTTGTCGTTTTCAGGAGTCAAGAATGGAGAATCAGGATATGGTGGAATCGGGTTCCCTGGGCCTCCCAAGCATTGAACAGAACCCTCCTCAAGCGAGTCTTCAAACGCCCTTGGTGGTTATAGAACCCTCCACCGCCGTTATAACCTCGCCTACACCTCTTTTTGTTTCAATTCGTCTACGATATTCTACATAGATTACAAAATACTATACATAGAATACGTGATACTATACATAGAATACTTGGTATTTACATAGATTACGTTGATCTGGTCGTCGGGATTCTGATTCCTAATTGTTGTGTCTTTCATGGTTCTACATATTTATGTATTCTATGTAGATTTTGTTTGTATTGTTATATAGAGTATATGAAACTTTATATAGAATAAATAGTATTTTATACAAAATTATTTGTAGCTAGTTTGTATCTATGTAAAATATTGTTATTGTTATACTTGTTAATTTTTATTATTATATTTATATAGAATACATGATACTCTATATAAAATACATGATAATGTACATATAAAGTTCACCAATTAATTTGTTAAAACTGTGTTTTTGTTGTATTTCTACATAAAATACATGACCATCTACATAAAATACATAATAATCTACATAAAATACGTTTGCAAGTTAATTTGTTAAAACTTGTATTTGTGGTGTATTTCTACATAGAATAGATGACCATCTACATAGAATACATGATAATATACATAAAATATGATAATTTGTTAAAAGTTGTGTTTTTGGTCTATTTCTACATAAAATACACAATACTTTACATAGAATACATGATAATCTATATAAAATACGTTCAGCAGTATATTTGTTATCGTTGTATCTATATAACATATCCATATCATTCTATGTTGAATATGATTATTATTGTACTAGTTAATTTATTTTATATAGAATATATATGAAATGTATAGAAAACACAACATTATATATATATATATATATAACATAATATTTCTATATAGAATGTGTTAAAATTTTAGTAGTAAAATAATTTTCTATACTAAAAAAATACATTTTTTTTTATAAAAATTGTTTTTAATTAAAAAAAATCAATTCTCATTAAGGAGATACACAAAAATAAAAAAAATGAAAAAAATGAAGTGAGAGAGGAATAAAATAGCAGATTTTTTTCCTTCCAAAATACCATTTGTACATCTTTTCAAGATTCCACACTATCAAAAGTCTAAATAAATACAATAAGCCATCTACCAATTTTCAGTCATAGATTTTCTTGATCTAAATGCTACAAATGGTTCCTAGGTTCTCATGATATTTAAGGTTGTTGACTCCCTCTATATATATATATATATATACAGAAGAACATATGTCATCAATCAGATCAAAAAATATATGGTTTTGATTTATTGACAAAAGGGTAAATAGTTGGAAATTTTACACATCGAATGCATTTAAGATAAAATGTGGGAGGGTATTTTGGGTAGTTTCGAAAATATATATTGGAATTAATTTTAGTTTTTTATTAAATTTAATATTTTAACAAATAATTATATAATAAATGCTAAATAAACAGTTGATACACTTCCAAATTTAATAAAATCTACACAAATTCAAAAAAGATGATAGAGATATCGATACATTTCATGTTAATCTTTCAATTCGTGATGCATCTCGACTTTATCTATACAAAATCTAAACAAATTTGTGATGCATCATCATCATCTTCAAAACCAGGGATGCATCGTTTATCATCATCTTCGAACAACGCCGAGGCATAGCAGCGTAGTGGTCGTGGACGGCAATGCACAAAACCTTCGTTCATCGAATAAACTTCGTTCATTCAATCTTCAAACCACGACGATGCACAACATCTTCGTTCTTCATCGTTCAACCCACGGAGATGCACAACACATTCGTTCAAACCACGATGATGCACAACATCATTTTTGTTCATTTAAACCCTTAAATTTTTCATCACCATGAATATCAAACTATCTTTGTTTATTCAAACCTCCATGCAAATCATTCAAACATTCAAAAAATCATGAAAATCGTTTATTCAAAATCTTTGGACTACCATCGTTTATTATCCCCATTAAAGTCTAGAAACCTCAACAGGAAAATAGAGGGCGGCCGGCCGAAAAAAGAAGAGAGGGTCGGCGGCCAATAGAGTAAGAGAGGGAGGAGGCCGAAAGAAGAAGAGAGGGTCGGCGGTCGTGAGAGGAAGCGATGGTGGTTATGGGTTGGTGAGGATGACGGTTGAGAGGAGGATAGAGGGGTGGCGGACGGAAAGAGGAAGAAAATGAGGTGGTCACGATCTGAAAGAGGAAGAGAGGGTGGTGGTCTAGGGTGGTGCTCGATTGAGAGAGGGAGAAAGAGAGAGAATATATAAAGTGGACATTAAATGCACAAATTTGAACGTTAAATGCACAAATTTTGTCAAATTCACAAATTCGTACATAAAGTGGACAAATTTATCATGAGATGCGTAAATGTTTATATTAAATGCATAAATTTATCAAATGTATAAATTTTAGCATCAGATTCATAATTTTATACACTAAATGCACAAATTTTAGAGTGGTTCACACGTTCTCTCGGAATTGAGGGTTCTTACCGGAACCCAACCCTATATATATATATATATATATATATATATATATATATATATATATATATATATATATATATATATATATATATATATATATATATATATATATATTCAAGATCAATGGGGTACCATGTTAGACTGGGGTACCGGGAAACCATTTATAGCCAATCATTTATCATTAAAATCATTATAATATAATATAAATTTTGCTTAAAATTTTTTCCCACAATAATTAATGTTGGGTAAAATGATATTAAAAAGTTTAAATTAGAATCAATGATTCTGTGTATTCCATGAAAATCTCAATTTCAGTTAATATCATTCTTTACACCCATACTCAACATGTGCAATGATGACACACCATAAACCACGATTGAACATGTTCAATACCGTCAATACTGGTTTATCACCAAAACATTTACCAGCGACTAAAAACACCATAAACTCTGATTGCACATGTTCAATAACATGTATATGAAATTGAACCTTCACGAACGGTTTGATGAAAATAATAAATACATTTATTTGACACCTCCGGTTGAACATGTTCACTAAAACCCATTGTCAAATCCGATTGAACATGTTCACTAAAACCCATTGACGTATCAAATTGAACATGTTCATTAAAACCCAATTTGAAATTTATTATAAATATGTTATGGAAATAAATCCCTATAATTAAGGGATCTATTAACTTATTAATTGTCATCTATTAATTAAGATAAACCTAATTGACTATATTACCCTTTTAAACTTATAACGAAACATGGGTGGACTCCGGTTCCCCAGTCTAACATGGTACCCCATTGATCCCGACTATATATATATATATATTGTGGTTCTATGGGGCACCATATGCATCGGGAACCAAATGAGAACCAAAAATGCATTGCTTGTGTTACAAAGGATGCATTAAGGGGATTTTGGAAAGGGAAAATTGCGTAAAAAATCTCTAAGTTGGATCATTTTTGCGATTAAAACCCCCAACCATTTTTCATTGCACAAAAAACCTCCAACCGGTTAAAACTTTGTAAAATTGGGTGTTTTTTCAAAAAATCTGACTTGCAACCGGCTAAGTCGGTTGCAACTTGATGACGTGTAAAATTTTTGACTAGATTTTTGCGTAAAAAACCTCCAACTTGTTTAGTTTTTTCAATTAAAACCCCAAATCATTTTTCATTTGATAAAAAACTCCCAACCAACAAAGATATTTAAAATTGAGTCTTCACTGATTGCATTTTGATGACATTGATATTTATTAAAATTTTATTTATTAAACAAATAATTCGTTTCCCAATGAAACCTCCACCATCTAGGCTAGCGAACCTCAATGCTCTGGCTGATTAGAAGCTAAAATTATACATAAATAAACGAAATTGAACATAAAGATGAACCTAAAAATGCAACACGTGAACACAAAATGAAATCGATTTCATCGGCACAATTAAAGTTAAAATTCAAGATTAAACGATAAAAGTTAATCGAACATACATACATAAAATAAACAACACTGGACATAAAGAGGGGATAGAGTAATCGGAGTTGTCGTAGGTAGAGAAGAAGAGAAAAGGTAAATATTATTGTTGGTTAGAGGTGAGAAAAATATAGTTAAGGGTTTTAATCGAAAAAGTCATCAATTTCGGGGGTTTTTTATGTAAAAATTCAGTTTAAGAATTATACATGTAGTGCCACGTAGGCGCCACGTAAGTCGGGTTTGCCATGTGGATGCCACGTGTGTGCCATGTAAGCGTAGCAACCTATTATAACAGGTCAAGTCCTAATTTCAAAAGATTTTACCGGTTAGAGGTTTTTTGTGCAACCCAAAATGGTTAGGGGTTTTAATCACAAAAATGATCCAACTTTAAGGTTTTTTACGCAGTTATCCCTTTTGGAAATGCTTAATAATATATTGTTAAATTATAAGATTTAATTTAATATTTATCATTTATTTAGGAAACTAAATAAAATGATCAACCACCTTTCCATAAATCCATCCTCTTTTCTCTCTCTTTCCCTTTCTCTTTCTCTCAAACGTTGATGAACACGTTTAAATTTCAGAGATGCATCACGATTTTGGTGATGCATAATGATGGAACAAAGACGATGATGAATATGGCCGAAATTCGTCACGATTTTGGTGATGCATAATGATGGAACAAAGACGATGATTAATATGGTCGAAATGCATCATGTTTGAAATTGAATTGGATGAAGATGCATCGTGTTTGAAGACGAATCCAATAAATTGGATGAAGATGCATCATGTTTGTTTAGATTCGGATAGAATATTTTCTGAACTCAAGCATCTTCCGATTTTGCCCTTTCGCGCGCGAGAACTTATGCACCCGTGCACCCATTTTCAATTTAATTACCCTTTTGCCACTACAATCTGAACCATTAAAATTCAAGATCTAACGGTGCATACAGGTTCCCAAAGTGCACAATGCATACAGGTGCCCCATAGAACCTGACCCTATACACACACACACACACACATATATATATATATATATATATATATATATATATATATATATATATATATATATATATATATATATATATATATATATATATATATATATACACACACACATACATATATACATACATATATATATGTATGTATGTACGTACGTACGTATGTATGTATAAAATTATGTTTCACAAGTCGGATAATTATAATATCTATAATATATATATATATATATATATATATATATATATACTATTATAAAAGAATATATAGAAATTAAGAATTATAAATTCAATAGATACGTGTTGCTCATAAAGGAGGGACACCATGAAGCAAACACCATGTTGCAGTGATCAGCATTTTGGACGATTCAATATTTGGTTTGATAAAAACCACTTCTTCTAATCCTATCCTTTTGAACTTTCAATGCCTATAAATACAAAGTGAAATATTCACATTTCATCAACCAAAAAAAAAAAAAATCATCCATTTTCCTACCAAAAACATAAAAATTGAAGTTTGAAATATTTACAAAAATATGACTCACTTTAATGCTGAGCTTGAAATCCATTCTCAACTTCCTGCCCCAAAGCTTTTCAAGGCCATCGGTGATTTTGATAACATCGGACCGAAGGTCGACCCTGAAACTTATAAGAAATCCGAAATAATCGAAGGTGACGGAGGCCCCGGAACAATAAAACTTATCACTTTTGGCGATGGTTAGTAATCTTTGGGCATGCAATTTCTATATATGCCCGTATACGTACGAATCATCTCTCTCTTCATTCTTATTATCAAATGAAAATTTTAAAACACAATTAAGGTGTATTTGGTCTAATCAGCCCACACCTAGGGCCACGTGGTCACCTGTCCCACCGGCTTAAAATTTTATTAGAAAATATATAATTTTAATATTATCCTGTTAATTTTGTTTCGTTTTATTTAACTCTGAACAATATAAGATATTTTTTGAGTTTTAAATCCCCCACGTAATAATTTTTGGTACGTCCCACTATTCGAGTCTCACTTAAGACAAAAAGGTGACAATATAGAATAAATATGTGATAGTATGTGTCACCTATAAAAAAAACTAAGATATCTGTTGATGCACCTTATTTCACTAATAACTATTCTTTTTTGTTCATGATGTAGGGGTGCCATATAAGACTGCAAAATCGAAGATTGATACAATTGATAAAGACAATTTTAGTCTAAGTTATACGATCATCGAAGGCGATATCTTGATGGATATATTAGATTCGGCCACTCATCATTTGAAGTTCATACCTTCTGATGATGGAGGAACCATATACAAGCATACGATCACGTATAAATGCAAAGGTGACAACAAAATCACTGATGATCATATTAACCGAGCGAAAGAATCAGTCACCAAAACTTTTAAGGCGATCGAGGCTTATATCAACGCGAATCCTTCTTGTTATTGATATATCTTCGCTTATTGTGTTTGATGTTGATGTGTAAACACTGTTTGTCTTGTATATATGTTTTTGTGATTTGAACTTCATGTCCATCTTTTGAATTAAATAAATAAAACTATACTACTATGTTTTCTATGATTTAACATTTATATGATCCAGTGAAAGTGAGTTAGTCTTTACAAAAATGGGTTGTCATTAATTACCATCACTACTACAAAAAGACAAATCAAGCTCGGTTAAAAATCATAATAGAGCCCGCTTTTACAACAGGGTCTGAAGAGGGGGTGGCTTGTTTATAATCCAAATATAGTCCGGTTATTTAACCGGGTCCAAATCTTTATATAGCCCGATTTTTTATGAAGGAACCATATTTAAATTGTATTCAAAGAGAAAAAAACATATAATAGCCCGGTTATGTACTAAACAACCTGGTCCAATTCTTTATTTTTTAATAAAAAGTTATTTTATTTTCTAAACTATGAAACAGCTTTGCATATTTCAAAACAAGAATTTGGTGATTTTCAGTTATGATTTAACCCATAATAAAATAACCGTTCTTGGCAGCATTTTTGTAAGTTGAGGATCATTACCTGAAAGAAAGGATGCTGAAGAGCCTCTATCTGAAGATCGATGGCTTCGTAAGCTTGATCTGGGGTTACGACTTGAAAAAGAACCATGAGCATGGCACCAAGAAGAGATCCAGTTGTTCTTCCAATGGGCATAAATGGTACCGATAGAAAAACAACCAACACCTAAAATACAGCGAAATCAAAAGTGCCAAGAATCGTTTTTTACAGTAGGAGCCATAGCCATTGTCTTGCTGGAATTGGATCTTAAAGAAAATCCTACAAGTTATTGAACAACACTCGAGTCTTGTACAATTAAGTGATCAACCTCTCAAGCTCTTGACGAATGATCCATATTCCATAAGAATCTTTAATTACATGATGGAAGAGTCATTTGTCGAATCCATATTCCCCTAAATAAATAAAAGGATCATCATTTTTCGATCGAATCATTCATAGATTAGATATGTATTACACATTTACACTTACACCAGATCAACACCATCCTTACTTGCAGATGGTATCAGTGCAGAAAGATTTACGCTAGCAAGCTGTTATGACAATATACATGAGGAAATTTGTTTATCATGTTTCACATGTCCCACAAAATATTTTATTATTAAATATTTATGTTGAAATTGTTTGAAATTCAAGACTCATGAAATTAGCATTGAAATTCTTGTTTCAGTCCATGAAATGACAACTATGAAAAATAAAACAGAAGATATTACTTCATTAAAAAAAAGGAATGCCTCTCTGTTGAAGTTTCATCGTCATTTCATCGTCATAAAATGCCTATGCAATCAGCTGGTTGATTCTTTTCAAGACTCATGAAAATAGTATTGAAATTCTTGCTTAAGTCCATGAATTGACAACTATGAAAAACAAAACAAAAGATATTACTTCATAAGAATGGAATGTCTTTGTAGTTATTTCATAGTCCTAAAAGAAGAAAGAAATGAGCCAAGCAACGTTACAAGCATTGAATGATTTTCCCATTTCGTGAGCCTTGATGTGATGGAAGTTCCAACCCTTTAGACTTTTGCATTTGAATGTTAGATTGTATAAAAATATACAAGGGAACACTCAAGAAAAGTGCATACGACACTTAAGTTGTTGTTATGATGCTGGAAGAAAGAATGGAGGCAATATTTATACAAGTAGACTTACCTTGAACCAGGGAAAAGTGACCAGAGAGTAAATAATTCAGCCATGATTGCTCCCATTGCCCACATATCTGTGATTGAAAAAGGACAAAACAAATTAACTTCCAAAAGATGGGGTATACTACTGAAATAGTTGGCATAAAAAACAACTCACCAACTGCAGAACCATATATCGGAGACTGGAGAAGAACCTCAGGGGCACGATATCTGCAAAAATCACATTTCAATCATAACTAACAAGCAGAAAGCTTATTATTGGCAGAAATAAAAGATAAGAAGGTACTAGAGTACAGTATTAAGAACAATAGGATATGGAAAAGACTACTCACTTGAAACATACACTCTCCTAGTGTTTCTCAAGAATTACCTATAATGATATTCACTTTCCAAAACCTCATTGTCAAATAGTTGACTCCCATCACAAAAAAAAAAAAAAAAAAAGAAGAAGAAGAAGAAGAAGAAGAGGAGGAAAGAACAAAAGTAACTCCCTTTTTGTCAAGTGGTTTTTGATCGGGTTATAATTTACCATGTTTATTAAACCCAAAAGAGTTGTTTTTAGTAAGAAAGTGTCATAGAATGTGCTGCTATTGAATAAATTTTGTGCTTGTGTAGGTAAACAAAATCCGGTCTAAAATGGCGTAAAAAGGACAAAAATTCAGAGCCAGGCGCAGAGTGGGGCGCAACCCTGCGCCCAGACCAAGTGTTCAACAGAACAAATTAATTCACAAAATACGGATTTTTACAGACAGGCGCAGGGGGGGGCGCAGGCCTGCGCCTACGGCTGCGCCCAGCCCATTAAAATAATATACGTCCGTTTTTAGGGTTTTTCCAGCTTTTCCTATAAATACAAAGTCATAATTCAGAGAAAAGGATCGTTTTTTGGAGAGGAAAGCTAAGGAAAAGAACCCTGTTTGAGCGAACACACGTACGAAGAGCACACGAGTCAAGCCACGAAGATGGATACACAACTCTTGAGCATTGCATCAACAATGTCCTGCTAGTCTCATCATAATCATTCTCGGAGGAAGCACATCACTAAGTGTTTATTTTATGAACGATTACTTTGAGTTTGCATGGTTTTATTATTTATATTTAGATTGTAAACGAATGATTATTATTTGTTTTGTCGCGTTTCGCAAGATAGTTCGTTGACATTTTATTATTCGTGCCGAGTTAATTGTTTAATTAAGACGAGTAATCAAACGTGTCACGCGCTATGCCCAAGATCACGTAACGACTCTAATAATAACTATAACAAAGATTATGTCTATGTAATCTTTATATCGTTTTTATAAATTAAATGCAAAGCGAGGTGTGGAATCCGGGAATGGTTATCCTCGTACTTAATTCAATCAAACAGTTTTCTTAAGTTTTCTTTTCACAAATTTCGCAAGTAATTAGTTTTATAAATCAAGCAATCACCTTTTTACAACCAAATCAATCTTTTTAAATTAATTATTTTACAACGCTAGTCGCTCAAATACGTGTAATTAACCTCTCGCTCTCTGTGGATACGATCCCTACTTACCCTAGCTTCTAAGGTATTTAGTGGTATTTTTGACGGGTTAACGACACTCACATCAAATTTTGGCGCCGTTGCCGGGGAGCGGTTGCGCTTAAATCACGTATTTTAGTAATTAGCTTAGTTTAGTTACTTAATATTTTTCTAGATTAATTTAGTTAATTTAGTTAATCTCAATTTATTTGCTTATTTGCTTTAATTTGCTTATTTAATTTAGTTTAAATTTATTTATTTTGCTATTATTCAATTAGTTTTTAAGCTTTAAATTATTGCCTTAGTTTTATTAAGAAAAAGGGAATCGTGGCGCAAGCATCGATTCTCACCAAAAAGAAAGTTTCTAGTTCTAATTCTTCATCTAGCCCTCATAGGTTTATGCACACACGATATTCTGGTAGAATTTCACCCTTGAAGTTTGATCCAGAAATCGAAAAAACTGCTAGATCTAATAGGCGAGCCACAACTCAAGCGAACGAAACTAAAAATATTGCTCCTAAAGTAAACGTGGAAGAAGAAATAATTAATTCGTAAGACGAGAACATCGATAACGCTCTTGTCAACGTCCACCAAAACCAAAGACCGATGGGAGACCGTCGAACTGTAGAATCCCATTATAGGCCGGGTGATATCCCTGATCCATCACCCATTCTCTACCCAATTAACGAGAATGAACCCGAAATTAGGCCACAGCTATTTAGCATATTACCAGTTTTTCGCGGAGCACCAAGCGAAGAACCGTATGAGCACTTAGTTGAATTCACTGCCATATGTAAGGCCAATCACGTTAGGGGAATGACCGTAGACACTTTAAAACTCAGACACTTTCCTTTCTCCTTGAAAGAACGAGCGAAAAATTGGTTCGTGTCACTTCCCACTGATAGTATAACTAACTGGGATGAGATGAAAAAAGAATTTCTAACCGAATATTACCCAATTAGCAAAACTACAGAAAAACGTAAAGAAATAACTGGATTTAAACAGAAAATAGGGGAACAATTTCACGAAGCCTTTAATAGGTTAAATGAATTACTAAGAACATGCCCTCACCATGAAATTCCTAAATGGATGCTAATTAAAACCTTTTTAGATGGGGTTAGTCAAGAAAGTAGGAATATGATCACCCCTGCTTCAGGCGGAACCTTTTTAGCCAAGGAAGATGACGAAGCTTGGGAATTATTAACCCAGTTAAGCAAAGGTTTAAAAGTCCAAGCAGGTTCGGATAATAGTGTTGGTGTCCAAGTTATGGGCATAGACAACGCATGGAAAAAAGAGGTTAAATCTGATATATCCGAACTAAGCAAAAAGATGGACCTGTTGATGAAAGGAATGGGAAAGGCTACAGTGGCACAGGTCGGTTGTGTCACTTGTGGAGACCCTTCTCATCTAACCGAGAATTGCCCACACGAAGAGTATGTGAACGAAGCTTTTGGTTTTCGGCAACGAAGAGAACGGGAGAACCCATACTCGGAGACCTACAATCCGGGATGGAGAAAACACCCGAACTTTAGTTGGAGGGATAATCAAGACAATGATGCTCCCCCGAAGCCAAGATATGAGCAACCTCGTCAACAGAACTGAGATTTCCAATATGGATCGACCTCAGCTACAAAGGATGATCGGTACTATAAACGCCAAGACCCTAAAGAAGAAAATGATTCACGACCAGTGTCGGGGAACTCGAAAGAGTTTTCCGAGTTTATGGAATTCATGAAACAACGAACCATGGTTCAAGCGAAAACTATGGAGATGCTTGGAAGGCAGATGGGACAAATTGCAGAGTCCTTAACTAAACGAGAAGAAGGGAAACTTCCAAGCAACACCACGGTTAACCCATCGCACCACCATGGCAAAGAAAAGAAATATGAAGTCAACGAAGTAAACGAGGTGAATAAAGTCACCACCCTTAGGAGTGGAAAGGAAGTAGATAATAAAATAGAAATGCCTAAGGAGAGTGAGACAGACGACGAGGTAGAAATTGCCTATGAAGAAGAACCACCCAGATCGGAGTCAAAGGTAGAAACAAAAATTAAGAAAGTAACCTTTAAGGAAGTAGAAGCCAAGAAACCAGTAGAGACTAAAGTTTGGGAAGGGAGTTCCAATACTGAAATTGCTCCCTACCCAACGGCCTTAGAGAACCCAGCTTCATTTCCTTATGGTAAGAAAGGACCTAAAAACGAAGAATTATGGGATATCTTTAATCAAGTTAAAATTAACATTCCCTTAATCAAAGCTATACAACAAGTCCCTTCTTACGCTAAATTCCTAAAAGATCTTTGTACTCAGAAACGAAAATTTAAAATAACTGATACGTCCTCAAGAATTAATGATATATTTGTAGCAATCACCAGGATCGACAAACAACCCAATGAGTATCATAATAATTTGAAATTGAGTACTTAAATCAGAATTAAGCAAATCCACACTAAAGCAATGAAAGTAAATGTCTACAGTGTTTAAGTCTAGCTATTACATCATCATAATTGTTTAAAAGTAACAAATTCCCAGCCCCAAAGCTACATCGTCCATATACCAATTAGCTTCTAAGGTCACCGAGATAAGAATTTGATTGCTTAAGATGAAGGTCCAGCTACACTTTTGCCTTTGTCTGAAACAATGTGAGTCAACAGTAAGCTAAATGCTTAGTGAGATAACAGATTATGCATACAACAAATATTTCTTTACAAGCAATGCTTAACCATGGGCAGTGTAAGCCCCATGTATGTGAAGACGGCAGTGAAAGCCTCAATGTGTGTGAAAACCATGCAGTGCAAGCATGGGTTGGCAGTTCAATATGCTGATCGGGGATGTGCCGAACCTGACGGGATAACGAGTGGGATGATCAGTCCCCGACAGTGGCCTGCTGTCAGCCCCAGTCCAGGTCGCATCAGATTGTGAAGTAATGATCATGCAGTGCAAGCATGATGTAAATAGATGCACTTTCAAATGAACGCAAGCTACATGTGTATTACATGTCAAGTACGAGTGTGCATCATAACAACAAATCATTTCATGAGTGCCAAATGAAGTATATGAACAACGTGAACATGCCATTGAATGTAAAAACAATAAATGTTCGAATGATAATCTGCAACTCACAGTGATTGGTATAGTGTGACTTGTCTCTGAATCAATGTGTGTTTTGATAACACCACAATGATCTGTAATGTAAGTGTAATAGTGAATTTGTGTCAGTAATTGCTTAAAAATTGTATTCTGAAAATTAAGTGTAAATGGGTCCTGATTTCGGACCACATCCGAATTCGGATGGTCCGAAATATAAATGATCCGAAATTGGTCCTTGGTCCAAATTTGGTATGATCCGAAATGGGTGATCCGGATTGGTAGGGTCCGAAATGGGTATGGGATCCGAAATATGCTAGTGTCCGAATTCACTGTGGATCCGAAATTATGTTGGTCCGAAATAGGTGATCCGAATTCGGATGGATCATCATCCGAGTTCATACTTAGAAATTTTTCTAATATTTTCCAGAATTATGTTTTTGACCATTTTTGCATGTTTTTGAGTCTATTACTGTAAATGTGAACTTATATGCTATCATTTAACTTATATCATCATATTTGTACACCAAAACAACCCATTTGTGTCCATTTTTCTACATGTCTCGAAGAACACACACACTAAAACACACACTTAATTTCTGAAATCACACTTAGACTTCAAATCTGATTCTGAATTTTTGTATACAACAACATACATGCTCGATTTAAACTAATCCATCATAATACATAACATGCATAAACATTTGCATCACTAATCTTAGAATTCGGTTTTCATAAAAAGCGAACCAAAATATCAAAAATCCGAATTATTGAATGATGTTTACCTTAATTTGATTCTTGTAGTTGTTATAGTTCCCTAAATGCCACTTGAATCCAACTTCTTAGCCTCCAATTTAATGATCTTCAATGCTTTTGATTTCCAATTGAAGAAGAAACCCACGGTTTCTTTTAGAGAGAGAAAAGAGAGAGAATCGTGAGAGTAGAGAGAGAGTGAGATTGGAAATTATGAGCTTTAACTCCCTTTTTATTTGTCACTTTCACTTATTTGCACAATATACCCCTCACTTTGTATTTTCTTACTTAACTAATAATATGATCAAGATTTGATTAAATTATAATAATCATCCAAAAGTACAACAATTAAGTCTTTAAAATTGTAAATTACAGATAATTGAAAATTGGGATGTTACAGCATGGGCTCCACCACGCCTATACTTCGTCCGCGAAGTCATGCTGCGCTAAACAAACTTGGGTACTTAGTCTTCATGTCTTCTTCCGATTCCCAAGTGTGATTAGCTCCCTGATGATGCTTCCACTTGACCAGCACCATCCTGATCTCTTTGTTCCGTAGCTTTTTGACTTTTGTCTCCAAAATGCACTCCGGTTCATCAACGAACCTTAGCCGTTCGTCAACCTTAATGTCCGAGTGATCAGTCCATGGTTCCCTCTCGGGCACCAGACTCTTTCTTAAGTATCCTACGTGGAAGACCGGGTGAACTCCTGATAACTCTTCCGGCAAGTCCAAGTGATAGGACTGATTCCCAATTCTTTCTAGTATTTTGAAGGGTCCTATGAACCGAGGTGATAGCTTTCCTCGCTTTACGAATCTTGTAACACCTTTCATTGGGGAAACCTTTAAGTATACCCAATCGTCCTTCTGAAACAGTTATCGCTTTGTGCCGGCGATCGTGGTAATTCTTTTGCCGATCTTGTGCCGTTTTCATGTACTGTCGAATGAGTTGGATCTTTTCGTTCGTTTCTTGCAACAACGCTGGTCCGGCGATAGGAGTTTCTCCTGTTTCCCTCCAACAGGTTGGAGTCCTACATTTTCTTCCGTATAGAGACTCGAACGGTGCCATCTTGATAGTGGAATGGTAACTGTTATTGTAAGAGAATTCAACCAGTGGGAGGCGATCGTCCCAGTTACCACCCAAATCCATGACACAGGCTCTGAGCATATCTTCCAGAGTCAAGATTGTCCTTTCGCTCTGCTCGTCAGATTGTGGTCTATAGGTAGTACTCATTGCGATACGAGTACCAAGACCGTTTTGCAAAGCAGTCCAGAAATTAGAAGTGAATCTACTATCTCGGTCGGAGACAATAGACTTAGGCACACCATGCCTAATGATGATTTCATTAACGTAGATCTGGGCAAGACGGTCCAGTGAATAGGTTTCTCGGATGGGAATGAAATGAGCAGATTTTGTTAATCGGTCAACGATGACCCAAATGTCATCATGTTGACGACGAGTCTTGGGCAGTTTTGTTATGAAATCCATAGTAATATGATCCCACTTCCATTCTGGGATAGGAAGAGGTTGCATACTACCATAGGGTTGTTGGTGCTCGGCTTTGACTAGACGACATGTTCTGCACCTTTCAACATACTGACCGACATCTCTTTTCAATCCTGGCCACCAGAAGTCAGCTTTCAAGTCGTTGTACATTTTTGTGCTGCCAGGATGAATTGAGAATTTAGATTGATGAGCCTCCTCGAGAATTACATCTCTCATGTTCCCGAACTTGGGAACCCACACTCTGCCATACACACCCTTTAGTCCAGTTCCATCATCTTGCATTAATGGCAACTGAATTCTGATATCTTCGTCTTTAACATTCCCTTCTTTTAGGGCATGTAACTGAGCAGCCCTAACATCATCTATAATAGTTGAGGTCAAAATTGTAGAAGTCAAGGCATAGCAATATGCCTTGCAGTATGCTTTTCGACTTAGAGCATCGGCCACTACGTTGGCCTTCCCCGGATGATAGAGAATCTCACAGTCGTAATCTTTTATCAGCTCCATTGACCTTCTTTGCCTCATATTCAAGTCCTTCTGACTGAATATGTATTTCAAACTCTTGTGGTCAGTGAAGAGCTGACACTTGGTTCCATACAAGTAGTGTCTCCATAACTTGAGAGCGAAAGTCACAGCAGTCAGCTCTAGATCATGGGTAGAGTAATCTTTCTCATGTGGTTTGAGCTGTCTGGAAGCGTATGCTATGACGTTTCCTCTTTGCATCAGAACAGCGCCTAAACCCGTGCCTGATGCATCTGTATAGACAACAAAGTCTTCGTTCCCTTCAGGCAGGGCTAACACCGGTGCTTCACTTAGCAATTTCTTCAATTCGTCAAAGGCTACTTGCTATTCTTCTTTCCAAAAGAAAGTAGCATTCTTGCGAGTAAGCTTTGTTAGCGGAACGGCGATCTTTGAGAAATCTTTGATGAATCGGCGGTAGTAACCAGCCAATCCCAGAAAACTCCGAATCTCTGAGGCGTTGCGGGGTGATTCCCAGTTCTGGATAGCTTCGATCTTTGCAGGATCAACAGCAATCCCAGCACCAGATATCACGTGCCCCAAGAATTGGGTCTGAATTAAATTTTGAGTAAGTACAAGCTAACAACGAGTTTATGATTAAGTATAAGGATCATGAAATTGTTTGGAATGTTGAGACGTACCTGCCTCAACCAGAATTCACACTTAGAGAATTTGGCATAAAGTCGCTCTTTGCGTAGCAACTTTAGCAATTCTCTCAGATGTGCAGCATGATCCTCTTCGGTCTTTGAATATATGAGAATGTCATCGATGATCACGATGACAGATTTGTCGAGCATTGGTCGGCAGACTCGATTCATGAGATCCATGAAAGCGGCCGGCGCATTAGTAAGACCGAACGGCATTACCAGAAACTCGTAGTGTCCGTAACGAGTTCGGAAAGCCGTCTTTGGAATGTCATCAGGGTGTACTTTGAGTTGGTGATAACCCGAACGAAGATCAATCTTCGAGAAGTAGCTTGCGCCTTGTAACTGGTCGAAGAGATCATCAATCCGGGGCAATGGGTATTTGTTTTTGATTGTGACTTTATTGAGTTCTCTGTAGTCGATGCACATACGTAATGTGTCATCCTTCTTCTTGACGAACAGAACAGGTGCGCCCCAAGGAGATGAACTTGGGCGGATAAAGCCTTTGTCAAGTAGCTCCTGTAACTGCTTCATCATTTCCTGCATTTCTGCAGGAGCTAGTCGATAAGGAGCCTTTGCTATTGGAGCAGCTCCGGGAATGAGATCAATGCGGAATTACACTTGGCGATCAGGTGGCAATCCCGAGATATCTTCTGGAAAGACATCTGGAAATTCAGAAACAACGGGAACGGTAGAAGGAGATTGAACTTCAGCCTTTGCATCGACAGCGTAGGCTAAGTAAGCTGAACAACCCTTGGCAACGTGCTTTCGGGCTTTTGTAATTGAAATAAGGCATAAGTCGCCTTTGTGTCTATCACCATAAATGCACATGTCTCGGCCCTCGGGAGTGGTAATCTTGATCATTCTTTTCTTGCAAACGATTTGGGCCTCGTTATGAACTAACCAGTCCATGCCTACTATGATATCGAATTCCCCGAACTCCATAGGGATCAGATCTATATTGAATACTACGTCTTCTACCAATAATGTACAATTCCTATACACTTTGTCTGCTTTTACTAACATATTGCTAGCAGTTTCTATGTCAAGTACAAATTGCAGTTTGGAAGTTGGCATGTTAAATTGACAAGCAAATGTAGTGGAAACAAACGAACGATTTGCTCCGGAATCAAACAAGATACGTGCAGGAATTGAGTTAACATAGAACGTACCAGTGACCACCTCCGGGTCATCCTTTGCTTCTTCAGCTGTGATTTGGAATGCCCTTGTTGGAGCCCTTTGAGATTGATCTCTGCGAGCAGTGGAAGCTGCAGAAGATCTTGCTGTTGATTGTGGAGCATTCTGATCTCGTGGGAGTTTCGGGCAGTCCCTTGAGAAATGGCCAAGTCTGTGGCAGTTGTAGCATGCGTCATCTTTTCGTGGACAATGCTCCCAGTGATGGCCTTTCTGCCCACAGCAGAAACAGTACATGTCCTGAGTCTTGCACTCCCCAGAGTGCGCTTTTCTGCATCGTCTGCAGTCTCTCATTTCTGAACTGGCCGAAAAGGCCCTTCCCTTCTTGGGTGATGATGACTGTTGATGGGATTGAGGAAAGAATCGGGAAGATCCAGACTCCCGCTGCCTTTTTGGTGGCGACGGTTGAGTCGGTGTTGCGGCGGCTGACCCAATAACATAACCTGATAATAAGACGATCTGCTCCACATTCCGAGCAGCCTCAAGTAAACCGGCAAAAGTTGTATACCGAACCCCACTCATGGTTCGGCGAATTTCATAGTCTAGTCCGGCCTCAAACCGGGCTATCTTCCTCTCTTCTGTGTCTACTTGATGGGGTGCGAACAGACTCAATCGAGTGAACTCAACGGCATATTGTGTAACCGTTTTCGTTCCTTGAGTCAGATTCAGGAACTTCGCCTCGAGACGTCGCTTCTCGTCGGCTGGACAGTACTGTTGAGAAAACACTTCCTTGAACTCGCTCCATGACATGTGTGACACTACCTCCATCGTCAACACATGTGTCATTGCGTCCCACCACATAACAGCGTCCCTTGCAAACATAGCGGTTGCAAAGCGGACCATGTCTTTATCAGCGCAGTCGCTGATCCTGAAAGTTCGTTCCGTGGTGGTGATCCATTCCAATGCTGTAACAGCATCTCCGGTTCCATCAAAAGTAACAGCTCCGTTACTTTTGAAGTCCTTAAACCTATAGCCCCTTGATCTATTAGAAGACCCAGTGTCTTGTCTTTCCTCTTGGTCGTCCTGTTGTTGTTCCTTGTTCTTTCGTTTATCAGCTTTACGTTTTGCCTCGGCCTCATCTCTGGCCCTTAACTGATCAGCAAATGACTGAGCCTGCTCAGCCATTCGTTTGGATTGTAGCTCATTGTTTTGTTCCATGAGAGCTTGCATCATCTGGAACATTTGCTGAGGAGTCATATCGTCTCCTAACATGTTCTGAAATATAACAACTTATATTTAGAACATTTATTTGTAAGTCCTAAGTGTACAGTTACCCTTTGTGTTTCCCCGTGTGCATGTCAATCCTATCTTAGTTCAGATCATTACTTAGAAGTTCATTCTAATATCATAACCTAAGTTTGAGTCCAAGTCCTCGTGGACACTTGAAACCTCAAACTAATGCTCTGATACCAAACTGATACGTCCTCAAGAATTAATGATATATTTGTAGCAATCACCAGGATCGACAAACAACCCAATGAGTATCATAATAATTTGAAATTGAGTACTTAAATCAGAATTAAGCAAATCCACACTAAAGCAATGAAAGTAAATGTCTACAGTGTTTAAGTCTAGCTATTACATCATCATAATTGTTTAAAAGTAACAAATTCCCAGCCCCAAAGCTACATTGTCCATGTACCAATTAGCTTCTAAGGTCACCGAGATAAGAATTTGATTGCTTAAGATGAAGGTCCCACAACACTCTTGCCTTTGCCTGAAAACAATGTGAGTCAACAGTAAGCTAAATGCTTAGTGAGAAAACAGATTATGCAAACAACAAATATTTCTTTACATGCAATGCTTAACCATGGGCAGTGTAAGCCCCATGTATGTGAAAACGGCAGTGAAAGCCTCAATGTATGTGAAAAACCATGCAGTGCAAGCATGGGTTGGCAGTTCAATATGCTGATCGGGGATGTGCCGAACCTGACGGGATAACGAGTGGGATGATCAGTCCCCGACAGTGGCCTGCTGTCAGCCCCAGTCCAGGTCGCATCAGATTGTGAAGTAATGATCATGCAGTGCAAGCATGATGTAAATAGATGCACTTTCAAATGAACGCAAGCTACATGTGTATTACATGTCAAGTACGAGTGTGCATCATAACAACAAATCATTTCATGAGTGCCAAATGAAGTATATGAACAACGTGAACATGCCATTGAATGTATAAACATGAATGTAAAAACAATAAATGTTCGAATGATAATCTGCAACTCACAGTGATTGGTATAGTGTGACTTGTCTCTGATCAATGTGTGTTTTGATAACACCACAATGATCTGTAATGTAAGTGTAATAGTGAATTTGTGTCAGTAATTGCTTAAAAATTGTATTCTGAAAATTAAGTGTAAATGAGTCCTGATTTCGGACCACATCCGAATTCGGATGGTCCGAAATATAAATGATCCGAAATTGGTCCTTGGTCCGAATTTGGTATGATCCGAAATGGGTGATCCGGATTGGTAGGGTCCGAAATGGGTATGGGATCCGAAATATGCTAGTGTCCGAATTCACTGTGGATCCGAAATTATGTTGGTCCGAAATAGGTGATCCGAATTCGGATGGATCATCATCCGAGTTCATACTTAGAAATTTTTCTAATATTTTCCAGAATTATGTTTTTGACCATTTTTGCATGTTTTTGAGTCTATTACTGTAAATGTGAACTTATATGCTATCATTTAACTTATATCATCATATTTGTACACCAAAACAACCCATTTGTGTCCATTTTTCTACATGTCTCGAAGAACACACACACTAAAACACACACTTAATTTTTGAAATCACACTTAGACTTCAAATCTGATTCTGAATTTTTGTATACAACAACATACATGCTCGATTTAAACTAATCCATCATAATACATAACATGCATAAACATTTGCATCACTAATCTTAGAATTCGGTTTTCATAAAAACCGAACCAAAATATCAAAAATCTGAATTATTGAATGATGTTTACCTTAATTTGATTCTTGTAGTTGTTATAGTTCCCTAAATGCCACTTGAATCCAACTTCTTAGCCTCCAATTTAATGATCTTCAATGCTTTTGATTTCCAATTGAAGAAGAAACCCACGGTTTCTTTTAGAGAGAGAAAAGAGAGAGAATCGTGAGAGTAGAGAGAGAGTGAGATTGGAAATTATGAGCTTTAACTCCCTTTTTATTTGTCACTTTCACTTATTTGCACAATATACCCCTCACTTTGTATTTTCTTACTTAACTAATAATATGATCAAGATTTGCTTAAATTATAATAATCATCCAAAAGTACAACAATTAAGTCTTTAAAATTGTAAATTACAGATAATTGAAAATTGGGATGTTACAATAACCCTTCCAAAGCAAATCAACCTCACTGAACAAGTCAGTGCAGTTATCACTAGCTCACTGCCGCCTAAACTAAAAGATCCAGGATCACCCTTGATCCCGGTAACTATTGGCGATATTCAAATTAAAAAAGCACTTCTAGACTTAGGGGCGAGTGTTAACATCTTACCTGGTAATTTATTTGACCAACATGATCTAGGAACCCTACAAACAACAGATGTCATCCTACAATTAGCAGATAGGTCTACCAAAGTACCACGAGGGATGTTATCTGATGTAATCGTTAAGGTCGAAGACTTCTACTATCCAGTAGACTTCTTAGTGTTGGACTCAGATAGTGCTTACAAAGAAAGCCAACCGGCAATCATTTTAGGACGTCCCTTCTTAGCCACAATCAACGCTCAAATCAATTGCAGGACAGGTGCATTAGACATAGCATTTGGAAACCGCAAACTCCGACTTAATGTCTTTAATAATGTACCTAATGCACCATTGGATTCAGAGTGCTACATGATCGATCTACCTGATGATTTAATACAACAACAATTATCAACAATAACATGTAAAGATCCAGTGGAGCTGCTTCTGTACTACAATGAGCATAAGCTAGATAATATGCCTGAAGCTAAGGAGTTCGAACTTGAACGTGTTCAGTCAGTGGATTCTACTCAACCACCATGGACACATAAGATCGAAAAACTTCCGACTGACCTTCCACCATCAGCAAGACCGTCTTTAGAGCAACCACCCAAATTAGAATTGAAACCACTTCCAGCTCATCTCAAATACGCTTTTCTTGGCCCTGAGAGTACACTGCCTGTAATCATCGCAACAGACCTTACTGCTGCACAAGAAAAGGCCTTGTTAGAAGTGTTATCGAGATATAAGGAAGCGGTAGGCTGGACCATAGCAGATCTTAAAGGAATTAGCCCAACGCTGTGTATGCATAGGATTATAACTGATCCAACAGCCAAGCCAAGCAGAGATGCTCAGAGAAGGCTAAACCCTAACCTTAGAGAGGTAGTGAAGAAGGAAGTGTTAAAATGGCTAGATGCTGGAATTATTTATCCGATATCAGATAGCCAATGGGTTAGTCCCACACAGACGGTTCCAAAGAAGTCCAGAATCACTGTCGCCGATACTCCTGAGGGAGAAAAGATTGCAACTCGCCCTGTAACGGGGTGGAGAGTATGTATCGACTACAGAAAGCTAAATGCCGCAACCTCAAAAGATCATTTCCCTCTGCCATTCATCCACCAAATAGTAGAGAAATTAGCAGGGCAGAAATTCTACTGTTTCTTAGATGGCTATTCAGGGTATAATCAAATTCCGATACACCCAGAGGATCAAGATAAGACGACATTTACGTGCCCGTATGGCACATTCGCCTACCGAAGAATGCCATTTGGATTATGTAATGCTCCGGCCACATTCCAGCGATGTATGATGACTATATTTTCAGACATGGTCGGAGGGTCCCTTGAAATCTTCATGGACGACTTTTCAATATTTGATAAGTCATTCGAAGGGTGTCTCTCTCATTTAGAAAAAGTTCTCAAGCGGTGTACTGAAACTAATTTGGTACTAAGCTGGGAGAAAAGTCATTTTATGGTTAAAGAGGGAGTAGTCTTAGGACACATAGTTTCTGAAAGGGGAATGGAGGTTGATCAAGCCAAAATACAAATAATTTCCTCGTTACCACCGCCGACTAATAGTAAGGGAATTCGTTCATTCTTAGGACATGCAGGTTTTTATAGGAGATTCATAAAAGACTTTAGTGCCATAACCAAACCTTTATGTAACCTTCTTCTTAAGGATGCACCGTTCAACTTTGATAAAGACTGTATAGAGGCGTTCAATACATTAAAAATGAAGCTCACGGAGGCACCAATTCTGCAATCACCTGATTGGTCTCAGCCCTTTGAGATAATGTGTGACGCTAGTGATCACGCAGTAGGTGCCGTCCTTGGTCAAAGAGTGGATAAAAAGCCCGTGGTAATATACTATGCAAGTAAAACATTCTCTGAAGCTCAAATTAATTACACAACAACTGAAAAAGAATTGCTTGCAGTAGTTTATGCGTTAGACAAATTTAGATCCTATGTATGGGGGGCTAAGGTCATTGTGTATTCCGATCACAGTGCCTTGCGACACCTCTTGGCTAAGAAAGACGCTAAACCACGGCTAATTCGCTGGATCCTGTTACTACAAGAATTTGATTTAGAAATCCGAGATAAAAAGGGCTCAGAAAATGTAGTAGCAGACCATCTCTCGAGATTGCCAGCAATCACCACGGATATGCTGGACTCTATTCGGGACAATTTCCCAGATGAACAATTATTGTTCATCGCAAAAGTGCCTTGGTTTGCTAATTTAGTAAATTATTTTGTCACAGGGAAAACCCCAAGCCACTGGAACTCACATCAAAGAAAGTATTTCTTCTCTCAAACTAAACAGTATATTTGGGAGGAGCCGGATTTATTCAAAATAGGAGTAGATCAGATTATCCGGCGATGTGTTCCAGATAATGAGCATTACGACATTTTAAATCACTGTCACTCGTATGCATGCGGAGGCCATTTTAGTGCTAAAAAGACAGGTCATCGAATCCTACAAAGTGGATTCTTTTGGCCGACCATCTTTAAAGACTCCTACGAGTTTGTTAAGTCATGCCTACGATGCCAACAAATAGGAGGTATTTCAAAAAGATACCAAATGCCTGTGACACCAATCCTTATAGTAGAGATTTTCGATGTGTGGGGCATAGACTTTATGGGACCATTCCCTAAGTCATACGGTTTCGAATATATCTTAGTGGCAGTTGATTACGTCTCTAAATGGGTAGAAGCCGAAGCCACAAGGACTAATGACCACAAAGTAGTTTGCCAATTCGTTAAACGTAATATATTTTCTCGTCATAGAATCCCTAGAGCCATAATCAGTGATGGGGGTTCTCATTTCAAAAATATGTACTTTAGCAAACTACTTAAGCATTATGGAGTAACACATAAGATAGCCACCCCATATCACCCACAAACTAGTGGACAGGTAGAGGTATCTAACAGGGAGGTCAAGCGTATATTAGAAAAAACAGTACGACCCGATAGGAAAGATTGGGCAATACGATTAGATGATGCACTTTGGGCATATCGTACAGCGTACAAAACCCCTATTGGTATGTCTCCCTATAAGCTAGTTTATGGGAAATTATGTCATCTTCCAGTTGAGCTAGAGCATAGAGCCTTATGGGCCATTAAAAATGCAAATCATAACTTCACAGCCGCCGGTATAAATCGAAAACACCAACTAAACGAATTAGAAGAAATATGTAAGGAAGCTTATGAAAGTTCTAAAATCTACAAAGAAAAAACAAAAGCTTTCCACGATCGACTAATTAAACGGAAGGTGTTCAATAAAGGTGACAAAGTTTGGCTATTCAACGCACGCCTGCGGCTCTTCCCAGGCAAACTAAAAAGTAAGTGGTCAGGCCCATACACAGTAACTAACGTCTACCCCTACGGTGCGGTTGAAATAATAGATCAAAAAGGCGGCGAACCGTTTAAAGTGAACGGACACAGATTAAAATTATTTGTACAATGGGTTGATAATGAAATTATATCATCTGAGACAATGGTTTTGGAAGATATCACTTAAATATTCAAGAGTTCCAAATTGTCTGGCTGAAGACATTAAACTTAGCGCTGTCTGGAAGGCAATCCAGTGAACTTTGTGGGTGTGTTCCAGAGAAACCCTCACGAGACTATAACTCGTCCACTCGGGCTACCGAGGGGTTTAAAGGCTTGTTGCACATGCTAAGTGCAATCGTTTTTCACCGCGAAAGTGTGTTTTTAATTTTCGCAGATTAGTTTTAATAAGCCTTAGTTGTTGATTTTTTTAAATTATCATAGTTCATCCTATATTATGGTGGTACATATCGCAACCAACTAAGTTGGGGAAAAGTTTTCCCGTCAAGAAGATGCAAAGCTTAAGCCGAAAACGAAAAATTTTGAGACAAATAGAGGAAAGAAATTTGGTACATTGTACGACAATTCGTTAGTTTTTGGGGGGACCAAACACTACAAACAGCACACACAAAAATCGCCTGGCAGCAGGGCAGCGCACCGGCCAGCGCAGGCCTGCGCCCCAAGCGCACCGGCCAGCGCAGGGGTGCGCCTGCCTTTGCGCCTCGATGCATTCCAGCGGTTTTTAACCCTTTTTTACCCCATTTCTTTCATTTTCTCTCCAAGTACTCCGAATTTTAGCTTCCTTTTTGCTCTCCAATCTTCAACGAACGTGCATTCTTGGCTAGATCACTCATCTCCTTCATCATACTCATCAATGTAAGTGTATATTCTGCTATTATGCTTCCATTCAAGCAAGACTTACTACTTTAGTTCATCCCAAGTTTATACCCTACTTTCAAGATGTTGAAGATGAACATGTTTCAGAGGTTTTCTTTGTCATTAGTCGTGTGCAACCTGCTAGAATATACACATTTCATGTCTTTCTAGTTAATTTATAAATATAGGGTTTTCATGAATTCCTCACTGTGATATGTTTAGAAATTCCATATTAAATGATAATTTCCAGTTTAGATGCACTACTCTATGCTAAAATTAGGATGAACATGTCACTCCATTACAATTTCTTGATTCGTGCTTTTAATCGCCTCATTTGTCGCTCATAATCATGTACGTCACGACATGAACAAAATTTTGCCATGCTACGTTACCCTCATTGTTCATGCACATGCACCAAATTCATGGAGAATGGCCATTGCATTAAATTAATTGCACATTTGTGGACTACGTTGCACTTGACATTTATGTCTTTCTCACCGGATTCTTCGGACTCCACCGAGATTAACATGCTTGTGTGCTATTGTGTGCATTTAATTGTGCTAAATTCCGTTTCTCTTTGCTATATGTGCATAGATGTCACAACAATTCACAGGGAACTCTCGTCGACGTATCACCTGCACTCCACGAATGCGTGTGCACACACCTATCCCGATCAATATCGAGTATCCTTCACCCCCAACTTCACCACCGGTTTCCGAACCACCCACGCACTTTTTCATAGAAAAGACTCTGAAAGAATCGGATTTTAAACACTTTGGGATTATAGAGAGTTTTGATCGCATTGGGTGGTCGGGGGCCTTGCAAATCGAGACTCCGTATATTCATGAAACTGAAATCTATGAATGGATGACCACTTTGATTCGCAGAGAGGGGGCCGTGGAACATGACTTTGAATTGCGGGGACGTGTCAATGGGAAAGAGGTTGTAGTCTCTAGGAAGGAATTGTGTGATTATTTTGATTTTGATACTGAGATCCCGGTAGCAAGGGAATTTTGGACGGAACAAGATTTATCTAGTGGGGTGTTGCGACATTCAGAGGGATGGGCTAAGAAGCTAACCGAGGTTTTCAATCTTACTATCGAACAAGCTAGGGTCTATTCCAAGTACTATCGGGGTGATCTGCGCCCTTGGGCCAAAGTCTTGTGGAAGATTATTGTCTTCAATATCCTGCCGAGATCCTCTAATACCACTGCTGTTCGGACCCGCGAGGTCTTACTCATTCATGCTTTGATCACGGGTAAACCGGCTATCTCTCTTGCTTATATCATGATGCAGACTATCTGGGAGGCGACCCTCGCGAAACCACACATGGAAATACCTTACGGTCGTATGCTTAGTGAACTGTTTATCAATATGGGAGTCATCTCGGAAGGGGCGAGCCCACGGCTATAAGGACCCAATGATGTTTGGTTTACAAGACATTCCATGGCGGGCTTACAATTTGAGCAAGTTTCGGGCACCTTTTTGATTAGGGACCCCGCACACGGTACTGTTTCAATCATCCCTGCAAGCCGCTCCTTTTATCGATATGACCAAACTTTAGAAAAAGGTAAAGCACGGATAGGTGAGCTTAAGTTTGAGAAAGATGAGGTAAAGTTTGCGAAAAATGAGGTGAAGTTTGAGAAGGGCGGTTCATCACAAGCACACTTGTCGGGTAACGATGTCTTGGAAGCACGATTTACCGCCATCAAGAATGCGGTGGAAGGACTACTGGCAGCAAACAGAGCAGTCCTCTTGGAGGTTGACAAGCTAAAACACGATGTCAATGTTCACGGAATCTCGGTGGGAGCTCACTCCCGTTGGCTCGCTAGCCTCCAATCGAGGGTAGAGGAGCTCGAACGGGCTGTCGGCCGCCGCAGTTCCCACACCGTCTCCACCCACACATCTCATCTGACGTCTCCTGATGAATACTGATTCCCTGATTCCATGCAATCCTCTCTAAAATACTATGGTCCTTGAACTTTTAAACAATTGGTAGTCGGTTGTGTAAATGGCCCTAGGCCATAACAAATATGTGCTTGGTGTTCGTGTTGGCACCTTAAACTTTTTAGATTTCGTAACACTTGCATGCTATTCTTAGTAAACATTTGACTTGCACTATCTCTGCTACATACATATTACTCTGCTCATATAACTATTTTCAGCCTCCGTAGTGTCGGGGACGACACAATCTTTAAAGTTGGGGAAGGGGAAACACATAAATGTGTTAAGAAGTGTAGGATAAATGCTTATAAACCATACTTTTTTATTGGAAAAACGTAAATTATCAAACCAATCATGCACCCAACCAACTGAAAAAACGAAAATTTTTTGAACCGAACAGGCCCCCCAAGCGCAGCCGCCGGCCCGATTTTCACCATTTTAAATAGAATATTTTTTTTTGCAAACCCTACAAAGAGCACCCTTGCGCCCCCCTTATGGTTCCCTCACCTTCCTCACATATTTTCACCTAAAAAACTCATTTTTGCCCACAAAAATCACTAGGAATCGAGCTAGTCATTTACATTACGCAAGAATTGGCAAGGAACTTGAGTTTTCAACTCAAGTTGGGGAAGGTGAAGTCAAGCTAGGAACTCATCTACTACCAATTTAGATTCAACTTCTCTTTCATTCTTCATCAAAAACAAGGTACAAAAGCTCCACCATTCTTGAACAATTAAGCTTTAATAGAGTTTGAAGTTGAATTTTGACTTTTAGATTGACTTTTTGCATGACCACTTATACAAGATAATTCTAAGTGCCTTCATAGTATAGGATAGAGTATTAAGTGAAATTATGAGCATGATTAAGAACAAAGGCATGCTAGTCAATCTCCGAAAAGTTCGTTGTTATTTTGTGCAACTTGCTTAATTTGTTAAATGTGACAAAGTGGTTAAATTGATATGAATAAATTATGCATCCTTGTGTTACATATGATATGATGATTGCACAAACTATCAGTCATGGTTCGTTGTTGTGAAAATAGAACGCACTGAGAATTGTATAATTATTTATATACTTAAGTCGTCGTAATTACAGATGTCTCGCCGGACTAGACAACGAGTGGGAGAAGGCGCCAGTTCCTCTACCCAACCAAGGGTAGAATGGAACCCGGACTTTAATCTATCACAGCATCCGGCCAATATTCGACGACAGTTGTTTATGACAAAGAAATTCTCAGGCAAGGTCTTGGTCGAAAAGAGAGTTAAGAAAAACGAGTTCGAGAATTATGGGGTAGTGAGATGCTTCGACCGGTTAGGATGGGAGGAAGTATTGGATTTAGGAGGGGAGCACATATATCATGACGAGGTTGTGGAGTGGATGTCTACATTGAGGCGCGAAGAAGGACGATTCAGAGGCGACTTCACATTAATAGGTCGCGTAAATGGCATGAATTTCCGATGAACGCGCAAGCGTTACGAGAAGTTTTCGGGGTTGACATTGGTATTGGAGAAGACGGAGCACGAAATTTCAACTATGAGTACAAAACAGACGCACAACTAGCATTCACCGATAGAACTTGGGAGGGTGAATGGACTACGCAGTTGGCAGAAATACTGAAGATCGATTACAATGTTGCGGCTGGATATACGGTGTACACTAGGCGTGACCTTAGCCCCATGGCGAAGGTATTACACAAGATTGTTACCAACAACGTGCTGCCAAGAGACAGTGATCTGACAAAAATTCGGCACAAGGAGGTAACTATTCTTTATGCACTGATGACAGGAGAGCCGAGACTTTCTTTTGCTTGGATTGTGATGAACGATTTGTGGTCGATGTACGACACGCGGGAAAGGAAAATAATCCCTCACGGATGGATTATATCAGAATTTCTGAGGGCTCAGGCAGCAATTTCCCCCATATTTGTTCCGAGAGGAGTCTCCGGCGCCGTTATTACAGCGGCTATGATACAAAGCATCACTCTGCGCCAAACGGATCAGGGATTTGAGATGTTTGACTCGGACACGGGAAAGATGCATCGAGAGCTATATGACATAGAAGAGGCAGAGGCGTACCATCAGCATCAAGCTGAAAGAGTACATGCAGCGGGGGGAGCTAATGATATGTCCCAGGTCATTGCACGGTTGGATGCGATGAACTTGTGGTTGGGTACTTTTCAAGAGGATGTGGTTGGAAGGATGGACGAATTCCAGCATGAGTTGGAAACCCAGACAAGCCGAATTGATGAAATCAACACCGGTGTGCGCGCATCAGCATTTCAGAACGCCTTTTACAACCAGCAGCACTGGGCGTACACCGATGCAGTGAGAGATCACATGAACTACAATGCCGGGTTGCCATATCAGCCATACGAGGACTATCAGTGGTAGAATTTCGAAAGGCTGAACGTTGAGGATCGAACTCCTCAATACTTTCCAGCCTATGGTCGAGTCCCCACCACGACACGAGGAGAGAGCGTGGTGCACCCTGCAAACACGTACCCACCTGCACCGCTAATGCAAGAAGACCGAAACCCTTTCGGGGAATTCTTTGCTGGTATCTTCGGCCCGCCGCCACCACCGCAGTAGTCAGGTTCTTCCGTTCCTTTCTTTAAGTAGGGTGAATTATTGTTTTTATGTTTTTACAATTAGTGTTTTGTTTTTGCATGCATTACTTTGATTGAATAAATGTGTTTCTTTTTAGAAGATTATGTGAAAAGCGAGCCGTAAAAAGATCCGATCAATTAACCCAATAAATTTTTATTGTTGAGCTTGCAACTTAAATATGATGATGCTAGTTAGGTCGGTTTCAAGCAAAAAGACGTAATTATACGAGCTTAAATATAACACAAAGAGTCACAGATGTTTAAAACCAAGGAAGCGAACCGAGTTGAAGTAGGATATATTATGTTGTAGCGAGTGATAATTAACAAGGATTCCAATAGCCGCTATTTATTCATGCAATAAGGGGGAGGAAGCGAACACGAATAAAGCCTCAATTCAAGTGTGGCCTAGTTGATTCAGGAGATGAAGTCTGAAGGGTACCATCATGCCTAGTCCCCTAAGACCAACTGGTCCGGGAGTGGCTGACCCAAATCCTGCTACACGGATCATCTAGAAAGTCATGGTAAACTTGAACGAAAAAATAGAAACATTGCATGAAGAAAGATTAGAACGAAAAGAAAAGAAAAACCAGTATTTATACTCATGCATCGAGGAAAAAAGATGGTCCAGTGACCCACGTGAATTCAATTCTATAACCTTGAGCTAAAAGGATAATAGTGGTGAGGAATTTTTGAGCAACCATTCGGAAAACATCACGATATATCTGAATTAAATTCTGTTCGTGTCTTCGAATTTTATCACGTCTATGAAGGCTAGTGCTTATTTAAATGAGTTAATTATGTTTTGCACGCTTGATAAACCCGATGTTTTAAAAGTCTGATTTTTCGTTGCTTGCTCGAGACGATCAAGAATTAAGTTGGGGAAGTTTGATCGGGTTATAATTTACCATGTTTATTAAACCCAAAAGAGTTGTTTTTAGTAAGAAAGTGTCATAGAATGTGCTGCTATTGAATAAATTCTGTGCTTGTGCAGGTAAACAGAATCCGGTCTAAAATGGCGTAAAAAGGACAAAAATTCAGAGCCAGGCGCAGAGAGGGGCGCAGCCCTGCGCCCAGACCAAGTGTTCAACAGAACAAATTAATTCACAAAATACGGATATTTACAGACAGACGCAGGGGGGGGGGGCGCAGGCCTGCGCCTACGGCTGCGCCCAGCCCATTAAAATAATATACGGCCGTTTTAGGGTTTTTCCAGCTTTTCCTATAAATACAAAGTCATAATTCAGAGAAAAGGATCGTTTTTTGGAGAGGAAAGCTAAGGAAAAGAACCCTGTTTGAGCGAACACACGTACGAAGAGCACACGAGTCAAGCCACGAAGATGGATACACAACTCTTGAGCATTGCATCAACAATGTCCGGCTAGTTTCATCATAATCATTCTCGGAGGAAGCACATCGCTAAGTGTTTATTTTATGAACGATTACTTTGAGTTTGCATGGTTTTATTATTTATATTTAGATTGTAAACGAATGATTATTATTTGTTTTGTCGCGGTTCGCAAGATAGTTCGTTGACATTTTATTATTCGTGCCGAGTTAATTGTTTAATTAAGACGAGTAATCAAACGTGTCACGCGCTATGCCCAAGATCACGTAACGACTCTAATAATAATTTTAACAAAGATTATGTCTATGTAATCTTTATATCGTTTTTATAAATTAAATGCAAAGCGAGGTGTGGAATCCGGGAATGGTTATCCTCGTACTTAATTCAGTCAAACAGTTTTCTTAAGTTTTCTTTTCACAAATTTCGCAAGTAATTAGTTTTATAAATCAAGCAATCACCTTTTTACAACCAAATCAATCTTTTTAAATTAATTATTTTACAACGCTAGTCGCTCAAATACGTGTAATTAACCTCTCGCTCTCTGCGGATACGATCCCTACTTACCCTAGCTTCTAAGGTATTTAGTGGTATTTTTGACGGGTTAACGACACTCGCATCAGTTTGGCCTCTCATTTTTTTCTTCTTACAGGTAAGTGGATCGATATAGACCCTGGAGAAGATCAACAAAAATTAGTGATAGTTGCTTGATTACTTGAACTGAATATCATGCCAATAAGTTTATGATAATTCATTATTCCTAGCAATTCACATCAATCTAAATAAAATCATATGAACAATCAACACAAACGCATAATATCGAATGCTTAATATTGAGAGAAAGAATATTACATGAAATGTTCTTGGCTTTCTTGAACAGTAATTCTCTCAACAGTATCACACATGCATTCATCTGTATTCAACTTCTTTAACTCGTACTTTGTATGTATGCGTACATACACTATTTATACTCAATAACAACAATTGAGTATTTACATATTTAACACTAAACTATTACAATATATTAGTTTCAACTCTATATATAATTCTACCCAACAATCTCACCCTTAGAGATGAAAACAATTTTCAATTAAAGTTCTGTTCAGGTTGATTCTTTTATTGAATCTTCTTCTTTTCTTTGATCTCTGAATCTTCTGACATCGTCTCTCTCTGATCTTCACATCTCTTCTTTTCTGATCTTCTCTTTTCTTGTAAGCACACCCCCGCTTGAATCATGAATAGCTTTTGATTCTCTCCCTTGATCAATTGTCTTGATATGTTGTTGCAATTGTCTTCTGTTGTCTTCAAACTACTAAACAGTTGTCTCTGAAATTCAGCTTTTCTCCCCCCCTCATGATGATCATAAGGATTATGAACATCATGCAAAATCTTCAGAGACATAGATGCAGTGAATATTCAATAGAAGAATTACAACAACAAATTTATATTACCTACATTCACTCTCCCCCTAAACTGATATTCTCTCACCCTATACTGAACAAATTTGTCACTCCCCCTCAAATGAATACTCTCTTTTTACAAAGACAAACAAAGCTTTTCAACTTTGAGAAAAATGAAACAAATTCATATTGTAAAATAACAAGTCCAGGTCCACATAGAATTCCTGTTTGCACAATAGACATAATCTATGTGACCTACGTTCAGCGATGGCGTGATGTTAACACTGGTAGGATTTCCAAATAGTCATCGTGAAATTCTTTAACATGAAAGAATGACTCTTATTTGTTCCGGCTTAGTCACTTTGGACTAGCAGTTTATAGTCACGCAGACTGTCAGACTCGATGTGTCTTAAAAGAGTATATGTTCAGCTCTAGACACAATGTGCATCAAATGAAGTCGGAGACCGGAGTAAGTGTCTTCCTTGATTCAATATCAATAATATCCAAATAATATATCGATAGAAATGAGCAATATCTCCGTGATTATTGAAACAGAAATCTTTTGAGAAATAACTGAGTAGTTGGTGGGGTTACGTGCATGCGTCACAGGGTCCATGACGTCTTTTTCAATATCAAGTCGCCTAGGGCTTGATTGATTATGAGGATTACCCAGCACACACGTAGGTAGGATTATCTTTTCTTCAAATCCTTTCTCAACTCTCAGCTCTTAACTTTTTTCAACTAAGCTCCCTCTGGCTCACTTTTTCAGAAATGAATTCAGTCGGCTTTATAGCCAAAGCATGATTTGATGCACCACCATCTCCTTTCAATATACCCCTCTCACTTACATTTTACCACTGCTCGACCCTGTCAGTATCCCGTGATAACTGACACTTCTCAACTAGTAGACCTAAAGAACCTTCACCACACAAACTATTTGTGGTTTGCTTCTTGGGTAGGTCTTCCGGTTCTGGTTAGACCATAGAAGCGATATTTATGCATGTCACTCATTTGAGGTGCATAATCGAAGTCAGCATAAATAAAGTTCAGCATTTCAGCTCATGGTATATCACACAAAAATGATTAGGATTTTCAGCTCCGATAAAGTAGGAGATTAAATTCAGTATGAATTTGGGGAATGATTAGTTGGGAGATATCAGAATGAAATGAAAATCTGATATAAGATATGAAATGAATCAGATATTTATGAAAAAATTAGCACATTGAAGAATATGGGAGAATTCTATGAAAAGGAGAATATCAAAGAGAATCTTAGAATTAATGAGATTTTGAAAATCAAAAAGATTAAACCAATTAATCTCAAATATAGATTCAGAGAATAAGAAGAAAAAAAAATTTTATTATACGTACGAATCATCTCTCTCTTCATTCTTATTATCAACCGAAAAATTTAAAACACAATTAAGGTGTATTTGGTCTAATGATCAGCGGCCCCACACCTAGGGCCGCGTGGTCACGTGTCCCACCGGCTTAAAATTTTATTAGAAAATATATAATTTCAATTTGATCCTGTTAATTTTGTTTCGTTTTATTTAACTCTGAACAATATAAGATATTTTTGAGTTTTAAAGCCCCTACGTTAATAATTTTTGGTACGTCCACTATTCGAGTCTCACTTAAGACAAAAAGGTGACAGGTTAGAATAAATATGTGATAGTACGTGTCACCTATAAAAAAACCAAGAAATCTGTTGATGCGCAATTAATCACACTAATAACTATTCTTTTTTGTTTATGATGTAGGGGTCCCATATAAGATTGCAAAATCGAAGATTGATACAATTGATAAAGACAATTTTAGTCTAAGTTATACGATCATCGAAGGCGATATCTTGATGGATATATTAGATTCGGTCACTCATCATTTGAAGTTCATACCTTCTGATGATGGAAGAACCATATACAAGCATACGATCACGTATAAATGCAAAGGTGACAACAAAATCACTGATGATCATATTAATCGAGCGAAAGAATCAGTCACCAAAACTTTTAAGGCGATCGAGGCTTATATCAACGCGAATCCTACTTGATATTGATCTATCTTCACTTATTGTGTTTGATGTTGATGTGTAATCATTGTTTGTCTTGTATATATGTTATTGTGATTTGAACCTCATGTCCATCTTTTGAATTTAATAAATAAAACTATAGTCTAGTTGAGTTTTACCAATTATTATGTTGTACAACTATGTTTTTCTATGATAGTGAAACTGAGTTAATCTTTACAAAATTGGGTTGTCATTAATTAGTTACCATATTCTATCAGGATAATCAACAAAATACCTAAAAGTTTTAGAGGGGTGTCATTGAAAATACTTTAAGGTGACATTTGGTTCGCTAGAATCCGAGAGAATTGAAGGGGAAAGGAATCCAATTCTAGTCAATTCATGTGTTTGGTTCAACTATAAAAAATAATTGGATTCTATCAAAATTGAAAATTTTCTAATGAATGAAGGAAAATAACATTCATTCACACTATAGATGGAATTCAATTTCTTATAAAAACGAAAAGTGGTTGATTAAAAAAATACCTCTTTCGTTTAACACATTAGACTACACCAATCATGTCTTACCCTAGCCACCCTACCTAACCACACACCCACCCACCCCAACCCTACCTATGCAATCCAACCTACTCTTACCTACTACCCACCATACCTTACCCTACCTTCCTACCCACCCACCCTACCTCATCGTACCCTACCTCATCTCATCCACCTCTAACCCACCTACCCCAACCCTACCTATGTTATCCAACCTACTCTTACCTACTACCCACCATTCCTACCCCTACCCATCCCTCATCCATTATACATTACCTACCCTACCTACGTTATACCTACCTTAGAGACTTATCCACCTCTACACACCCATATCATTCTACCATACCAACGAATTATAATCAAATTTAGCTTGATTTGAATTTCTGGTAACAAATATAAAAGAGTTAAATTCTGGTTATTTGTTCTTAAATCTTTGTTCATATGAATTTGATATTTTTACCAACTTATTCATGAATTACATTTTAACCATTGAATTAGATTCCAACATATATTTTTTATTAATACTAAAACTAGTTTTTATCACGCACCAACAAACATAATACAACTAAAATTTAAATTCCAGTTCATTCGTATTCAATTCTACAAACCAAAAGCCACTTAAAACAAAAGCAAATGTGAATTTAGTTGTTCTTTTCGTGAAAACATTATTCGTGATCAAATTGTGATATGTAACTAATACTACTACAAAACTCATAAAGGAACCCTGTGAATATAGACATGTTTTCTAAAAATCTGATAAAAAATCGGGCTATATTAAAACCCGCGTTTTTTTTAAAGTAATATAGCCCGGTTCCAATGAAACCAATCGGGTTATATCTTATTGACCTTTCACCAGCCCTATTAAAAACAAATATAGCCCGGTTTTAAATTAAGAAACTTGGTTATATTCGCCTGACATGTAAACTATTAATATAACCTGGTTATTTTCCAATTAATCGGGCTTTATTTGATGCATTAACTATTTCGAGCAGTGCACCAATGCATAGGCGTAGGTGTTATGATGGTTAAATGTTTCTGGACCCTGTTATATATTAATAAACCTGGCTCTATTTAAGTACTATTCAGAGACTTATCTAGTCAAAAACTGGGCTTTATTTAGAATTGGGCCCGGTTAAATAAGCCGGCCTTATTTTGCTTCATAATATATAAAGTCATCCCCTATTCAAGCTAGGTTAAGTAACCGGGCCTTATTTTGCTTCTTTTTTATTGTACTTGAAAACAGCGGAGGATCCATTGTTTTTCCATCAAGAGGACACACTGTGATAATATTTGTGGTTTTTCTCTATAGTCGGATTGGTCGACCTAATCAACATAATTAATATAATATACCAAAAGAAGTTAATAAAAAGCTATAATTATTATAATATAAAAAGAACTACATCGATTATTATTAACCCTGATTCGAGAAGAAAACATATTCTGAATTTTAACAACAATTCAGTTACGCAAATAGCTTTATTAAATTTTTTTGTTTCGGTTAATTCAGCATATTCTAATTATTCAAACTGAAAATAATTCAAGTGATGTGATGGACTTTGGCACTAATAATAAATAGTTTTTTCACTTGAATTAATTATGCATAATTAATAATATTTATATATTTTAATTTTTACTGTATATACAATTTACATAAACAAATTTAATTATCAGAAATATCCAAATATATCGTCACAAAAGTTTCAAATATATTACATGATAAAGTAGTTTTCGTCACGAAAATCAAATATAAAATCTTTAAAAGATTTAACTCTGTTATTGTGTAAACCCCGTGGGTAATGCTTTGCATTAGCTCTCAATATAAAGACACAATATTTACATAAAGGAACCCTGCACTATACAAATATATAATTTAACACACCCCCGCAGTTGGAGCGTGCGTTTCACAAACGTTCAAACTGGTTCTGAAATCTAAAAATAATTGTGTAGGTAAACTTTTTGTAAAAATATCTGCAAACTGATGAGCGGAAGGTACATGTAACACACGAACATGACCAAGAGCAACACGTTCCCTAACAAAATGTAAATCGATTTCTACATGTTTGGTACGCTGGTGCTGTACTGGGTTAGATGCGAGATACATGGCACTGATATTATCACAAAAAACAACGGTGGCACGGTTTAACGGACAACGAAGTTCAAGAAGGAGATTACGAATCTAAGCGTCCTCAGCAACAACATTTGCTACACCTCTGTATTCAGCTTCAGCACTGGAGCGAGAAACAACAGGTTGACGCTTGGACGACCAAGAGATAAGATTGTCACCAACAAAAACGCAAAATCCAGAAGTGGACCGGCGAGTCTCAAGACATCCGGCCCAGTCAGCATCAGTGTAAGAGACCAAACGATCAACTACTGATGGACGAAGGCGAAGACCATAGGATAGAGTTCCCTGAACATAACGCAGGATGCGTTTTAAGGCGTTGAAATGAGGTTCACGAGGATCATGCATGTAGAGGCAGATCAATTGAACCGCATAAGTAATATCTGGACGCGTGATCGTGAGATATTGTAACGCACCGGCAAGACTTCGATATAGAGAAGGATCCGACACAGGTTGACCTGCTGAGGATCGACAGTTTGGCCTTAGTGTCCGCGGGAGTGGAACAGGGGTTGCAAGAAGACATGTCAGCACGATCAAGGATTTCGCGAGCAAACGCAGTTTGTGATAAAGACAAACCGGAAGAGTCGCGTTTGGCAGCAACACCGAGAAAGTATGAGAGAGGGCCAAGATCAGTCATAGCAAACTCAGACGAGAGTCGTGAGTTGACTTTAGCCACTAGAGTGGGAGATGACGTAGTCAAGATGATATCATGAACATACAAGAGCAGGAAGATGGTATTAGCATCACTGTGAAAGGTGAAGAGGGAGAGATCAGATTTGCTACTAATGAAGCCAATGGAAGTAATATAAATGGCAAATCGATGATACCAAGCTCGTGGTGCCTGTTTAAGACCATAAAGAGCCTTAAGAAGCCGACAAACATGATTAGGAAACTGAGGATGAACATAACCAGGAGGCTGTTTCATATAAACCTCTTCGGTCAGATCACCATTTAGAAATGCATTTTTTACATCAAGTTGGTGAATGAGCCACTGACGGGAGATAGCAATACCAAGAACAGTGCGAATGGTGACAGGTTTGACAACAGGGCTAAAGGTTTCATCAAAATCTAGACCTGGCTGTTGGGAAAACCCTTGAGCTACAAGACGACCCTTGTACTTATCAAGTTTGCCAGTACTGTCAAGTTTGTGTCTGTATAGCCATCGACATCCTACGATGTTAACACCCGAAGGAGGAGGAACAAGGATCCAGGTTTTATTGGATAAAAGAGCTGACATTTCAGCATCCATAGCTGATTTCCAATGTGGATCTCGAATAACTTGAGCTGTGGATCGAGGAATTAGAGAAATGTCAGAGGTGGCAGATAGATTAAGAATTTGACGTGGTTTTAGGTGACCAGTTTGGGACCTAGTAACCATAGGATGAGATGGTTGGGGGGAGAGTGAGGGTGAGGAATCCTCCGAGGTGGATGTATTAGGAGCCGTAGAGGAAGAGGTAGGGGACGACTGAGCTAAGCTAGAAGAAGATGGCTGAGAGACAGTCGGGTTGGGTGAGGAGGTGAAGGAAGAGAGAGGAGTAGGTGTTTCGTCGATGAAGGAATCAAGTTCCTCAGACGAAGGAGGAGAGTGAAAATCGGCAAACGGAAAGTGTGTCTCATCAAAAGTGACATGACGAGAGGTAATCACAGTCTGTGTAATCAGGTCGAGACATCGATATCCACGATGATCTGGTGAGGGACCGAGGTAAGCACAGGCAGAGGATCTAGGAGAGAGCTTGTGAGGACCAGTAGAAGATGTGTTGGGGTAACATAGGCAGCCAAACACACGAAGGTGATTGTAGGAAGGGAAGAATCCAAACATAAGTTCAAAAGGGGTTTTGAATTGAAGAGTTGTGGTGGGAAGAAGGTTAAGAAATGTGAACAACATTGAGCAGAGACTCAACCCAAAAGGAGGTGGGTAGGCGTGCTTCAATCAAAGAAGTGCGAATGATGTTATTAATAGTGCGAATAGATCTTTCAGCTTTGCCGTTTTGTTGAGACGTGTATGGACACGATAAACAGAATTATATTCTAGTAGTTTGAAAAAGATGGTGAAAAGCTTTATTATCATATTCGCGCCGATTATCACATTGAAAACTTTTTATATCAGTTTTAAATTGATTATTAATGTAAGCTCGAAACTGACAGAAAGTTTTAAAGACATCACTTTTTGCACGTAGAGGAAAAACCCATAAAAAATGTGAGTAATCATCCAGAAATAATATATAATATTTGAAGCCGCTATTGCTCAAAACCGGAGTTGTCCACAAATCAGAATGAATCAATTCAAATAACATAGAAGTTTTTGAAGTAGAAGAAGAAAAAGGTAAACGATAATGTTTGCCAAGCTGACACGCATGACACATCGGTACATTATTCGTAGAGAATGAAATAAAATTGCGATTCTTTAAAAAAGATAATATAGACGGGCCCGGATGACCTAGACGTCGGTGCCACGTGGAAGCGGAAACCGTGGAGACAAGAGCAGAAGCTTGCGAGGAAACTGACGGAAGAATAGGATAAAGATCGCCCATACTATCACATCGCTGGATGACGTGACCTGTTTCAAGATCCTTGACAGAGAAACCAAAAGGGTCAAATTCTACAGAAACAGAGTTATCAGTGGTAAATTGACGAACAGAAATGAGGTTTTTGACCATTTGGTTAGAAATAAGGATATTATTTAACTTGAGCCTATTGTTAGAGAAAGGAAAGAAAGAGTGCCCAGTAGCATTAACCGGAAGTACAGCACCGTTACCAACCATAATAGATTTAGAATTACAAGGTGTTAGAGAGTGAATGTTACCTTGGTTGAATGACATGTGTGAAGACCATCCCTTACGCGGCAGTCGTCAGAGTCAAGGTCCCACATCATGCAACACAATATCAATCATAACTAAGATAGAGTAATTATATTGCGGAATTAAAATTACAAGTACAAACATATTAGGATTTAAGTTTAATATAGATTACAGTTTTCAAATTAAACTTATAAAGGGCACAAGTCTAATCTAATTCATGTCATCATATAATCAAGATAAATCTACCCAGACCACCACATTATCATCTTCCAATCAGTACCAAAAGGGGTTTGCTGAGTAGAGGTCTATGAAAACTTCTGTCTTGATCTTGTAAGACCTAAGAACTGGGTCCAGCAGGTGACTTTCCTTTATCTTTTCCTGTAAAAAAAATGTAAACAGCAACTGAAAGCAAAGCTTAGTGAGAATATAGATTTTCAAATTTACATGCATTATCAAGCGGATCATGGTTCTAGCGTGATATATCTTAACTGCCGCTACAGCCACTCATGATTGAGACATAGTAGTCATAGAGTCGGATGATGTTCAAGCCACGCTCACGCTTTAATCATGGGGATCAGCCACATACTGGGCTAGCTACCAGTAAATCAACATGGCGGAACATCGGAGTATCATTACCAAGTTTAATAGAACTGGTGAAATAGCATGGTCTAGAACAATAGACCGTCAAGGCTAATCATTCTAAGCTGAATCGATATGTCAAAGGTGCGAGCAATAGTGAAAGCATAAGTCATCAATGTCATGATAGCAATAATCTCATAATAATATCTGAAATGAAATGTAAATTCAATGTCATGCGAAATGATAAATCAAATAGCTATCATGATCCACAGGACATCACCGAACCATGGTGAGCACAGGTCACAATCCAGTTGATCATATATGAATGTCAAATTAATCTATCATCAACAATATGTCTCAACTGGAAATCTCGCATGTAAAGCTGAATATTTATAACTCACTGGTACTGGTTTAGTCTGAGATGTTGTCTTTATCAAGCAGATTAAATCCACCACCTGAGTTATCTCAGGATTTTATCCTTGACTTTCTGGACTTTGGCTTTGCTTTTCAAACTCTGACCCACTTTCAAGAACTTTAAATATTTATTGCTTTGTTCAGAATTATCTGAACCTGTCCAGAATTTATCATTTGCAAGAACGTTAACTTTTAAACTTTAATTGATCTGATTCTGATAACTCATAAACTTTTATATACTTTTTTATAAACATGCGTGACTATTGTCATGTTTATATTATAATATCTGCTTCTAATATTAAAAAGTTTATATATTTTGTACCTTGTATCAATTATAAGTGTGTTTTAACAGTTATTTATAAAAATGATCACTTTTATATATTTATATGTTTACAAGTTTGATCACACTTATGCTCTTTTATACCCAATGCACACAACCCTTATATATATATATATATATATATATATATATATATATATATATATATATATATATATATATATATATATATATATATATATATATATATATATATATATATATATATGTATCTTGAAGTCTTTATCACTTATGGTACATACACACATGCACACACATCTCATTTCATACCTATGTTTATATATGTACACGTATCAGAGCACTCTGACATGTATATAATATATATACACACACACATGCATGATACACACAACCCTTATATATATGTATCTTGATGTCTTTATCACTTATGGTACATACACACATGCACACACATCTCATTTCATACCTATGTTTATATATGTACACGTATCAGAGCACTCTGACATGTATATAATATATATACACACACACATGCATGATACACCCGAATTCACGAAAGAAAACGAAAGAAAAGGTTGCTGAATTGTTTCGGTATTTACCGAAACAATTAAGGTTTCGATATGTCATGAAATTACTAATTAGTCTCTATGTCTTCCAAGGTTTCGGTACATATATCATACATGTTTCGGTACTTTCAAGCTTATCGAAACCTTCATGGTTTCGGTATTTACTAAAACAATTAAGGTTTCGGTATGTCTCTATAAGTCTCGGTAAGCATTTGTAATTTACATCGGGTCTCGGTGGTTTCACAATATTACCAAAACCTTTAAGCGGGTTTCGGTGGGTTGCTTGTGGGTTTCGATATATATCGAAACCTTTCATGAATTTCGGTATACAAAATGGTCTCGGTAGTGTGTTTACCGAAACCTCACAAGGTTTCGGTACTACTCATGAGGTTTCAGTAACACATATATATAGTCTCGGTGGGTTTCTGTAGTTGTTTCAAAAATACCGAAACGTTGGAATAAGTTCTAGTATTTAGATGCAAACACACAATACTGCACTTTTCTATGATTTTATACTTCAAATTGTCATCAAACTCAATTAAACACATAATTTATAGTACTAAACTTGTGAAATCTTTATGATAAAAAATCAATTTGATATACCTAAACCCACAGAACCGTAAGTTTCTATTTTGAAACCAAAAATACTTTAAACATCAAAGTTACCTTAAATCTTTGTAGATAGTTGTTGTGTGATGATTGTTTGTTGATAATTTTGGCTTGAAATCTCGATTTCTTGTTGCAACTTTGATGAGCTTTGATGAAGGTTGAAGATGAAGAAGAAGATGGGAGCCGATCAGTAGATATATAGATATATATATATATATAAAGAGAGAGAGAGAGAGAGAGAGAGAGAGAGAGAGAGAGAGCACAAAGCTTTTATGTTGGTGAAATGAGCAAATATCCAAGTTTGGGTATATATATTTCTTAAGTTTCTAAATTCTCATTTTGGGTACTAACTTTTGTTTATCTCTTTCTTTTAATATTTGAACTTTATAATAATACATAATATATAATTTAACTTAATTATATATTTCTCATTACTTTTAAATAAATTACATAAACGATTCAATTTCTAACCTTTTTATTTGCGTGCCACAATTATAATTCGTATCAAGTATGTTATTATAATTTATAATATTTAATATAATTAAATAATTTCATTACTTAATTAAATTACAATACAAATAATGTAATTAAAATTACATTATTAGGTCAAATACGGAAGTTAAAAGTTCGGTTAAAACTAGGTTGTTACAACATGTGTGAACTAGCACCTGAATCCATGTAGAAGTTCGGGTCTTGAGCTTGTTGAACAGACATTGACTGAAATACTGATGCTAGATCCGTGAACTGTGGTGGCCCAGATGTAGCATGGCCACCAAAGGAAGGTTGCTGAACACCAAAGGATGGATGATGTTGCTGAAGATGCTGACCAAGTGCATTCAAGCTAGGAGACGATTGCGTTTGGTAGAGAGTTGGAGATGGTGGTGGATACTGCAGTGGATACTGTGGTGGTGCTGGAGATGCAGGCTGATACTGGCTAAGAATGGAACCAGAGGTAGTACCGACATAGTGAGCACCAGGCATGAGGTTCTGAGTACCTGCATGAAACGGTGAGGGTGGTAGCTGATGTCCTGCAAAAGGAGGGTTAGTAGTAACGATAACATTAGAATTACCATCCCATTTGGGAGCACTACGACTATTATTTTTACCCTTATTTGACTTATTATTCTTTGTTTTGTCGGGATTAGAGACATGAGAGTATAATGCAACAGGGGATGGAATAGGCGTTTCAAGGTGGGAATCAGCAGTAGCTTCACGAGATTCATGTAAGAGAAGCATGTTTTTCGCTTTAATGAAATTGGGAAAAGGAGAAGTATTAGTAATGACATCAACAATACTAGAATAAGAGGGGGGAAGTTTTTGAAGTATCTGCATTACTGATTCAACTTCACTAATTTGACAGTCAACATCAGATAAGGCATCAACGAGGATTTTTAGTGTATGACAGAAATCAGTTATGGAAGTGGATCCTTTAGCGGTGTTGCGAAACTGTTCTTGTAGTTGTAACATATGAGACATTTTATTATTAAGAAAAAATTCATCAATTTTGTCCCATAAATCTTTGGCAGTGCATTCATCACTCGAAGCAATTTGCAACAAATTAGGATCACAAGTAGAGTAAAACCAGAACTTGACACGAGAGTCAATGGATTGCCAGTCTTCATCAAGATCATTGGCTGGTTTAGAAGTGCCTGTGATGTGTCCTAAGACTTTGGCACCCTTACACATATCTAAAAAAATACGGCGCCACAGTTTATAACGAGAGCCATCAACGGAAAGTTTAAAACTGAATTGATTGTAAACATTTGTGAGGGCATAAACAAGTTGTGCGGCTGTGGGTGGTGCATGTGGTGGAGGCAAAGAGGAAGAGCCAGTCATGATGACAGAATGGACAAAGAAATAATAATTGCAAGCAATAAGTAAAAAAAAAAACAGACGTAACCGTAGGTAGATATAATTTATGATATTAACGATACCGTAACCGTAGAGAGCATGGAACAGCAGCAGCGTTTGCGGTACGCAATGGCAATTGTATAATAATCAAGATGGAATTATTATAATAATAATAGTGGTTGACTATTATAATAATAAATCTTGAATCTTATAAAGCAGTAGCAGCGTAGCCTTCCTTTTGTATCAGGAGTAATAATGATAATTCTAAACTCCAAATAGTAGGCACAGCAAACCAAATTGCAAACCACAACAATAGCCAATCGCATAAAATCAAACAGTACATTGGTAAAACTATCCAAACAGTGGACGATGCAGAAAACAAACTGCAACAATCACCGGCTTTAGGAACAAAAGGCAGCGGCGATTAGAGAAGAAAGCAGCGGTGGTGATATCAACCAGCGAAGATGACAGCAGCGGCGATTAGGGCGGTTTCTAGAGACAAATCAGCAGCAACGACGGTTTCTAGAGACAAATCAACAACAATGGCGGTTTCTGGAGACAAATCAGCAGCAACGGTGATATCAACCAGCGGCTAGGGAGAACCAGAACCAAATTGCAGCACTAAAGGGTGGCGGAGATTAGGGTTTTCTACGACAAAAAGCGACGGCGGCGACGGCGGCGACGGCTTTTGACTGAGGCGGCTCTCTGAAACCAAGGGCAACGGCTGGACAAAGGTGGTCGGCGGCGGTCTGAAAAGGCAGCACCGGTGGCTGGAGTTGGGAGAGAAGGAGAATGGCAGCGGAAAAAATCACGAGGAAACCGTCAACCCACAAAAATGGTAGGCGGCGGTGTATGGGATGCCGCCGGTGATGCACCGGCAGGGGAGGCGGGGAACCCTAATTAGGTCACAGGAGAGGGACTAATTATGCTCGATACCATGTTATTGTGTAAACCCCATGGGGAATGCTTTGCATTAGCTCTCAATATAAAGACACAATATTTACATAAAGGAACCCTACACTATACAAATATATAATTTAACAAACTCAAAAAAGTTTTAAGAGCATAAAACTTTTTGAGTAAAATACATCAATGGTTTTTGTGATTTGTATAAAACAAGTTATTGAACACCCGCACGTTACTGCCTTGTCTAAAATATTAATTACAAAATAAAATATATAAACAAATAAATAAAAATATTCTTCAAACAATTCAAGTAAAGAAACATAATTGAACCAACATCGAAGAGTGAAATTGAAAAGCCGATACAGATTCAAGAAGCAAGACAAATGATATTGTTTAGTCTGTTCTTATCATTGATATTTTAGATTTTGCGATGCTAAAATTACAAACAATGTCTTAGTAAATCGGATCGGAACCAGAATTAATTAATCAAATATTCATAACCATAATTTGAAAAGTTGACATTGATTAGGTTTAATCGTCATTAATTTATTGGTTTTACGATCAACTCAAATAAATTTGTAACGGTAATGTCTCTAATACATCGATTAGAGTTTGTCAACGTTATAATAGTAATGTTCGATGGTATACATGATCATATTTAATAAAAATTCTAAATATTAAATAGTTACATTTTAATTATGAAACAATTTCATTAGAATTTTGTATCGTGCATCTGAATGGTAATGTATTTTTTTATACAATTAAACATAACATAATAGTTTCAAAAGACAACTACAAATATAAGTATAATTAAAATCATAATTTTAAGTATGTTAGGAAATGTAAAAAAAATGTTAAAAGAGGACTAAATGAAAATTTATTAAAATAAAATGGTTAAATAAAAGAACACTAAGATGAGGGTGTATTGTGAAAAAATTAAATTTAAAATTAAAAAAAAATATAATACCATTTTCATTTGCATCTGAATGACAAAGTCTTTTCTATACAACTAAACATAATATAATAGTTTCAAAAGACAACTACAAACATAAGTATAATTAAAAGCATAATTTTAAGTATGTAATAAAATGTTGTAATAATAAACGTAAATGAAAATTTATTAAAATAAAAGGGTTAAATAAAATATAACATTAAGATGAGGCTGTATTATGAAAATTTTAAAATTAAAATTAAAAAAGAAAGAAAAAAAGAAAAAAAGGAAAATCGTGATTCGCGAAACCATTTGATAAATGTGTGTGTGTGTGTGTGTGTGTGTGTGTGTGTGTGTGTGTGTGTCTATATATATATATATATATATATATGTACTAGGTACGGTATCGGCTGTGCTTAGCACAGCCCATGGCCCTAAAACTTGATAAAATTTCACTATAAAAATGCACATGTTGTATTAAAATGAGACTTTATTTTGAAATAACAAGTAGAAAACAAGAAGTCAAGAAGCGTTAACTTTAAAAAAACGATATTAAATTAATGTGTCATGTTCATATTGAGCCCATCAAATTGAAAGCTTGCAAAAGGGAGATGCTACATTTTTATTTTGGAAATCCAAGAAATAACCATTACATTTACTTTGTGATGGGAATAATAGTATTTCAGGATCATGTATCTCATTCTTCCTTCAAGCATTCTGTTTTTAATAAATTTCAGCAGCAATTCAGGTGGATAAAAGAGCAATTGATGCTTCTAAATGATCAATTAAAGCCACACATATGATCTTAAAGCTAAGGCGGAAATTGTTGGGCCTGGTTCATGAACACAAAACAGGAACAAATACACACATCGCCACACTGCACACACTTAGACGTTTTGTTTTAAATACCTATTTCAGCAGCGAAAGACAAGGGTTAAAGGCGAATTTGGCATTTAAATGATCACCTAAACATCATATAAACATATAAGATCAGCCCGAAGACCAACTGGCCTTCTTGGCCAGGCATCTTACAAACCAGAAACAGAAACCAACATCTTTAACAAAACATAAATGTTGTCCTTATTTTCTATTTTAATTCACTGATTTTAAGCATCAAAAACATCAAAACAGAAACATTAATGTTACTGTTTTGATCTAAACACACACACCAACAGCTGGTGTCTTTAAATGAAAATCTATCACAGATGCAAACACGCAGCAGGACCATTTATTTCTGTTTTTCACACATTTCTAGCAGCAATTTACAAGGTTTAAGGCTGATTTCATACTTCTAAATGAGCAACAAACTCATATACATGATCATGCAATTATGGCCGAAAGCCAAAGGCCTTACTTGGCCATTTTCTCAGACAAAAACAGAATATAAAACTTACATTCTGATGCAAACACAGACACAAATACAACACACAAGTGACAACTCTATTTCTTCTGTTTTCAATCGCTTTTAGCAGCAAATGGTGCAGCAAAACAGGAGCATAAATGGGCATGTATGCAATCTATATTATCAATAATTAACATAGAATGATAATGGGCCACGCCAAAGGCCAAAGGCCTTCTTGGCCAACCCACTCTCTGACTCACAAGACAGAAACAAACAGTCACGAATGCAAAAAACATAGGTTTTAAACCTTCAAAACTGCTATAAAATATTGACAGACCACTAACTAAATGCATGCATAAAACTAACTTGTTGTTTAGATCAAACATTGACCCAATTGAAGAACTTATATGATTTTCATTTTGCACGAATGTGGTTCTGGAGTTTTGTACAGACCTTGAATTCCAAAACCAAAGGATGTCTAATTTTGAAGAATAAGTTTGTGCTCTCATGATATGCGTGTGAAATCAACTGGTATGGTTGCGTGTGAAATCAACAGGTATGACAATACAAATAAAATAAAAACACACCATTGAGATCGTTGACAGAGTGCACACAGGAGGCCGGGGCGTGAAAGACACATCCCAATCAACGATGAGTTGTAACAACGTCGATCATTGTTGAGGGGTAAAAGGCCGGAGTGTGAGAGAGCTGTCCCAAGTAGCAATGTTCAATCACCGATTGCTGTTGACATACAGTGTGAAGGCGTGAAGCTCTGGATTTCATACATGTGAGCAGTGAGCGTCGCCGTCTGTATTGTAGATGTACATTTCTATTAATCTATTAACCTAAAAGACAAAAGAAAACCTAATTAGCATAGCTATTTAATAAATAAATAATTGTTAATAGGAGCCGCTGTCAGGCTTACATTATTTATTAACAAATTTAAAAATTAAACATTAATAAAATGGTTATGTGTATATCATATTCATACCATTCAACTTTTACATTTGTCTCATTTAGCTACTAAAATATTTTTTATACACATTTAGCCATAAAACTTCGGTTGATCATTCTACTTTGGAAACAAATAAAGTTTTATTGCTAAATATGTATAAATACGATAATTTGGTGGTTAAATTTGTGTAATATTAGTGGTTAAATTTGTATAATATAGTTAAATGTAAATGTGTATAAATTTAAAAGTTGAATGATCAACTATTTGGCATATGTAATTATCATCTAATTCAAACCTCCATGTCAGGATCTGAACTTAACTACCTAAGATTAACTGATTTGAATTGATCAGAGTGTCAACCAATAATCTTGTATTAAATCAAAGTCTAATTAAGAAGTTCGCGGAATAACACTTAATTATTTTGATAAAAGCTTTCAGAATTCATAACAGATAAACATAAGAAATAAACAAAATTGCTTGTATTGCTGAAACAGAATGATTACAATCACCTCTAATCTGTTTGATTAGACGAAGAACACAAATTGTTCTTAGGGTTTTACAACCTTAGAGGCTTATGAAAACTTAAACAAAAAGCAATTACAAACTTTGAATATGCAGAAACTTCAATACAATAGAAAAACCTATTCTATGTATTTATAATGCTTTCTGATTTGTTTCCTTGAAGGACTCTGACTTCTCTGATAGTAGATATGTTGGAATCTTCGTGTAAATATCTTTTCCTGAATATCAGCTGTTTCTGTTTATAAAACTGTTGAGCAGCTTGAATCTCTTAGCAGCTTGAGCAGAGCAGCTTGAGTGAAATTACTCTTGCAGCATGAACTTTTATACTAGCAGCTCGAACTTCTTCAACTAACAGCATGAACTTTGTACTTACATAGAAATTCTACTAACAGTCTGAGAAGTCTAACTAACAGTTTGAACTACTTAGAATATTTCCCAACAATCTCCCCTTAACTTAAATTCTTTACACAAGACTTTAAGTTCTATACAAATAAGGAAATAAAACAAGTAAACTGTTATTTACAAACCAAGGCTTTCAAAAACTTACAACTGTGCAAGTTTCTGATTGACAGCCTTCAAAAATTCTCTCTTCAAATCTTCTCTATCACAATATTTCCTTACTGACCTCATTTGAAGTAGCATAGCCTTTGGAAGATCAAAAAATTCAAAATTGAAGAATATGCAGGATCCATTTGCAAACCTGATTCTGTAAGTCTTTGATTTGACAAACAGATCAACTTGTACAATTTTCATCTCCTTAGCATCTTCTATATCCTTCCTTATTGACTCAGGATCAAAAATGCTCTGCAAATCTTTAATGGCTTGTTTTACTTGTGGGAGGGAAGATCTGACTTGAGTTGCAGTCCCAACGTGATACATCCTTGTGAGCTCATCTCTTGTCATCCCTTGAGCCATATGCATTATACTTTTATACTCTTCCTCAGGACCAGTTTCTCTTCTTACTACAAAGTGATATCTTAAGTCAATGTTATCCATTGGCTTAGCATACCAGTAAGTAATAAGAGGTTTGAGAAATTATGTTGGTCAAGGGACTTATCTATCTCCATCACTTGTTGCAACTGATATTCAAACAGCACCCTTTTAACTTGATCAAGCTTTGCTTGTGAAATTGACTCTGATTGAGGAATAGGAGCAGCAGCTTGAACAGAAGGAGCAGGATCACTGGCAGCAGCTTGAACTGAAACTTGTGATCTTTGGACTTCTTGGGAGACTTTGGCTACCTTACGTTTTTCCATTTCCTTGTCATGGATATCTTGCAGCCTTTCTGTGCTCATGGACTGAGCCATCTTCTTTGGGATGCCAGCTGAAAAGGCAAAATTAATCAGAAATCTTCTATGCTCAGCCTTTGAATGCCCTGTTGGCATCTTCCTCTTCCTTTCACCTTGCTTGACCACAAACCCTCTTAGGTAGTCTCCTAAGGTTTCATCATCTTGCATTGGGGCATGGGTTTGCTGGTCTAAAGCCTGATCTTGTTCTTCTGCTATCTTTCTGGCAATCTCAGCATCAAAGGCAATCTGGGCTTCTTTGGTAGAAAATTTGTGCTTTGGAGACTCAATAAGAATACTCTTGCCCTTATCTTTTGTAGCAGAAGATGTAGCTTGGACTGAACTGATGGGAGCTTGAATTCCTTCTCTTATAACAACTCCAGTTGCTCTTGTAGAAGCAGCTTGAATTTCTAGGCTAACAGCTTGAGAAGCTGTTGGGACTGTTAGCCTAGATTCTTGGACTGTTGGAGCTGCTTGGACTGATTTAGGGATCTCCTGATTCTCCCCCTTTTTAAAAGCATTGGTTTGGTCAAGAGGACCTACAACCTTTGCCACTTGGGTTCGAATCATCTGCTCTAATTGAATGATCTTATTCCCACAGAGGGTAAACCCTTTATGGAATAATTCATTCTCTGATTTTGAGCCGCTTCTGTCTGCCTGAGTGCAATTATTTGTGCCCCCTGTGCAGCAATGATGGACTGATGATATTCCAACATTGCTACAACAGGTTGCAGCTTAGGATCCGTTAATAACATGAGTTGCAGACTAGCCTCAAGATCAGCAAACGAAGGTGGTGCTTGTGATCTATCACTGGCTTTGATACCAGAAGTAGAAACCTCTGGGCCCCTCTGTTCTTGGTACTGGGGACTTCCAGATGGTGCTTGCACACCTTCTGTTGCCATGGGTGTGGTCTTAGTGATGTTGGCACTGTCCTGTCCCTCTTGTGCAGAAGCAACAGTAGTGTCAGCCACAGAACCCATATGGACCATCTCTGGTGAGATGTCCACCTCCTGATTGAGGTTGGGAGTGTCCTCAATGGGTGCCCTTTGGATATTCTGTGCAGAAGTGTCCTCCTGCACATGGTTATTTGGCTCTTGTATGAAGGCTGAGGAGGAAGGAGCTCCTGGACCTCTTTTCCTTTTATATAGTAGGATTGGGGATGTGGGCTTAACAAAAGGAACAGAAGGCATTTGAGTATCATGAGGAGTGGGTTGGGGTCCTGGGGGTGAAGCAGTAATGTTAGGCTGAGCCTACTCAGGACCCTCTCCTCTGTTTCTTGGAATGATGTCCATCATTGCAGAAGGCAATGGGCCATCTACACTCAAAAAATTGGCACTTGGCTTTAGAAGCCTTTTGATAGAAGATAGTGAGTGCCTATGGGAAACATGTATCCTCTTATGTATATGAAAATTTGTGCAAGTTTTTGCAATTATTTCTGCTAAAAATCGAGGATACATCAAAAATTTCCCATTCTTTAGGGAATGATGCCTTAACATCCCTTGGAAAATCATATTTGAAAAATTGAACCGTTGGCCTGTTGAAAAGCACACCAAGGCAGTGGCAATGTTTGATGAAAATTCAGACCAACCAGTTCTTTTAGGGCTAATACACTGCTGAATGATGTGCACAAGATATTTCCATTTAGGTGAAAAGTGTGCTTTAAAGAAAGTAAAAGAATCAGTAGGTCCCCTATAGCCAATATTATAAAGACCAGAATGTAAAGCATTAAGGGATAGGTCAGTTATACCTGAGGCATCTTGAAGATGAAGATGTTGTCTAATGGATTCCTCAGTCACTGTGATGGTATTTCCATCGATTTTGGATGTCAGAGAAGAGACTACATTGATGGTTTTTAAAGAAGCATGGTTCCAGAACTGCTCAATATGTGAGATGTATATGGTGGGATTGATATTGAGGGAATGATGGATATGGGAACTTCGAAGGAAGTCCATCATGTCATGGAACCATTGAAGTTCAGAGTGTTTGAGAGAGTAGGGTAAGCAGTTGTGTTCTTTGACAAACTCCATTGATGAACGAAGGATTTAGGGTTTCAGTGATGTGCGTGGGAATTGTTTCAGAGAATCAAGATGGGTTTTGGAAGATATTTTGCAACTGGTAGTTACAATTGAACGAGACTGGAACCTTAAAAGGTTTTGAAAAATATCTAAACCCGCGCACACACTTATGGAAATGACCAGATTACCCTGCACACTTTGACAGATCAAGTGAAACAACTAACAGTCCGAGAAAATGAACTAGCAGCTTGAGAAAATACTCAAGCTGTTAGTTGTAATATAGGCTACTGCTAATGAAACAGTGACTCCCCCTTAATCAAGCATATGTATAACTAAAAAGGAATTAATCCATATTAACCATACCAATATTTGATACTAGGAAGGTGAATCGTCCTACATCAAATGGTTTTGTAAATAGATCAGCTAACTGATCATCAGTGTGAATTTTGGTAACTTGGATTAATTTATTCTCATTTCAATCCCTTATAAAATGAAATCGAATTTCTATATGCTTGGTTTTGGGAAATTTCACTGGATTTTGTACAATGCTAATTGCACTTGAATTGTCAATATAAATGGGAGTGGATAGGAAATTCATACCATAGTCACTCAGTTGATTTTAAAACCACATCACTTAGGAGCAGCAACTTGCAGCTGCCACATATTCTGCTTCAGTACATGAAGTGGAGACAGTTGTTTGCTTTTTGCACTACCAATAGACCAATCTTGTTCCCAAGTATTGACATCCACCAGTTGTGGATTTTCTGTCAATGTTGCATCCTTAATAATCACTGTCAGAATAGGCTGTTAGTTCAAGAGGAGAGTCTTTAGGATACCAGAGGCCTAAATGTGGTTGGCCTTTGAGATATCTAAAGATTCTCTTAACAGCAACAAAATGGGAATCCTTTGGAGAGCATTGAAACCTAGCACACACACAAACAGCAAACATAATATCAGGTCTAGAAGATGTTAGATACATAAGAGATCCTATAAGAGATCTGTATAAATGAATGTCCACATCTATGCCATCTTTGTCTGTATGGAGCTGCTTGTGATGATCCATAGGAGTACTTGCAACTTTGGTGTCTTGATACCCAAACTTTTCCAGTATGTCTTTAACATACTTTGATTGACTTATGAAGAGACCAGTGGGCTTCTGCTTGACCTGCAATCCTAGAAAAAAGGTGAGTTCTCCCATTGAACTCATTTGAAACTTTTTGTGCATTAAGGCCTCAAACTCTTTGCACAAACAATCATTTGTTGAGCCAAAGATGATATCATCAACATAGATTTGTACAAGCAGAATCTCAGTTTTGATGGACTTTGTGAATAGTGTTTTGTCCAGAGTGCCTCTTTTGAACCCATTCTGTAGAAGGTATGATGACAGAGTGTCATACCATGCTCTAGGAGCTTGATGGAGTCCATAGAGAGCCTTGTCTAGCTTGTAGACTCTATCTGGATACTTGTAGTCCTCAAAACCAGGAGGCTGACACACATAGACCTCCTCTTCAATTGTGCCATATAGAAAAGCAGACTTCACATCCATTTGATACACTTTAAAGCCTTTGAAGCTTGCATAGGCCAAAAACAGTCTGATGGCTTCAATTCTTGCCACTGGAGCAAATACATCATCATAATCTATGCCTTCTTCTTGAGTGTACCATTGTGCTACTAGTCTTGCTTTGTTCTTGATGACTATCCCTCTCTCATCCTTCTTGTTTCTGAACACCCATCTTGTACCAATCGCTCTCTTTCCTTTAGGAAGATCAACAAGTGTCCATACATTCTGAATCTTGAATTGTAGTAGCTCTTCCTGCATTGCCTCAATCCATGATGAATCTTTCAAAGCTTCTGATGCCTTTTTAGGTTCTAGCTGAGACATGAAACAGGCATGTTCAAAAGCAGCTAGACTGAATTCAGGAACTGCTTGTTCAGCAGCAGCAGTCTCATTTTGAACCATTTTCCTTGTTTGCACAGGTGTACGTGGATCACCCATTATTTGATTGAGAGGATGATACTTGTGAACCCTGAGTGTAGGCTCTCTATCTGTCTGAAAGAAGGATCCAAGATTTGTATCATCTCCATCAGGACCAGTGGATGGTTCAGCTTCTGAAACAGCTTGACTTGAATCTGGGACTGTTTCCCTTTGTGTTGGAGCTGTTCTCTCAGGACTTGGGAGTTGCACTTCAGTGTCTGGATTTGTATCATGTTGAGCATTTAGAACCCCCGGAGGATCACAAGACAGAAGTGGTATAAGTGTATACTCATCCCAATTGTTTGAATCTGCAGCAGTTTGAAACTTTGTGCCAACAGCTTGATCATTTGTGCTACCAGCATGAGAATTTGCATTGACAGCATGAGAATTTGCGTTGACAGCTTCAATCCTGTTTGCATCAGCTTCTGCAGTATACTCAACAAAGCTCAGAGAATTTGTTAGTGAATCTAAATCAAACAACCAATCAGGACCAGTGCCTTTGACATTTGCAGTATTTTCATTAAATTCAACATTGGCACTTTCTTCAATGGTTTTAGACACACTGTTATATACTCTATAGGCTTTGCTTTGATATGAGTATCCTACAAAGAAACCTTCTTCAGCCTTACTTTCAAACTTCCCTAAGTGAGTCTTAGTGTGAAGAATGGTACATGGACAGCCAAATGATTTGAAAAAGGCTATTAAGGGTATTCTATTATGGAATAACTCATAAGGAGTTTTTCCTTGAGATTGAACAATCTGAACCCTGTTTAGAACATAACAGGCTGTATTGACTACTTCTGCCCAAAAGGTCATTGGCAGTTTTGAATCAGCTAGCATGGTTCTAGCAGCCTCAATTAATGTTCTGTTCTTTCTTTCAGCTACACCATTTTGCTGTGATGTTCTTGGTGCACTATATTGCCTAGCAATACCTTTGGACTCACAAAAACTGTTTAGAATATGATTTTAAACTCAGTTTTATTGTCTGATCTTATCACCTTGACTTTTGAGTTGGATTGGTTTTCTATCTTAAGAATAAATGACTTAACTAGCTCAGCAGTTTCATCTTTAGACCTACGAAAGTAAACCCAAGTAAATCTGGTGAAATCATCAACAATGACTAAACAGTAAGCCCTTTTGTTCAAACTCAAAACAAATGTTGGACCAAATAGATCCATATGAATCAGATAAAGAGCAGATGAGATTGAATTTACTTCTTTGGCTTTGTGAGAGGTTTTGTGTTGCTTGCCTTTAAGACATGCTACACAATGATCATCACATATGAACTCCTTTTGTGGTAAACCTCTTACCAGATTCTTTTTGACTAAAATATTCATGGATTTGAAGTTCATGTGACGCATCCTTCTGTGCCAAAGAGCAGACTCATTGGATGATGCTTTGGATATCAAACAGCTTAAAGTACTTGATTTGGATAAAAGTTCTGTGTCCAAACAGTATACATTGTCCTTTCTTGGTGTTCTTAGTAAAACAAGATTTTCAGGAATTTTAAAATCTTTTGAAAGGACAATGCACTCAGAATCTGTAAACAAAACAATATTTTGTTTGTCACAGATTTGAGACACACTCAATAAATTATACTTAAGCTGTTCAACATACAAAACATCATTGAAAGTCATGTTGCCTGCATTAACAGTACCTTTACCTGTAACCTTACCTCCTTTGGAGTTGCCTCCAAATGCAACAAATCCTCCTTCAAAGCCTTTGAAATTTGACAAGCACTCAGAATTGCCTGTCATGTGCCTAGAGCATCCACTGTCCAAATTTGTTTTATGAGGTGACATGTGGTTGCCCTGCACAAATAAAAGCTTAGTTAGTAGTGGAGTAAACCCAAACCAAGTTGGTTTTGGGTTGTCCTTGTGCATTAACATAACTAAATACTGTCTTTGATTTCTTATACTTAGTAAGATCCACTGATGGATTTTGTGGAGAGTACTTAGTTATCACATGAGGTATCCAGGTATTTTGTTCAACCTTTTCAGTAACAGCCTCAGATGATCCATTATCAGTCCCAACTTTGAGCCTACCAGTCTGAATTCAGTCTGTAGTGCTAACAGCTTGAGAATTTGCACTAGCAGTCTCAACTTTAGACTTGGCAGTTTCAACATTTGTGTCAACAGGTTTACCTGAGTTTTGACCTTTAACACACCATATTTGTTTAAAATTTAATTTTGGTTTAGCTAAAACCTGTTTTTGATGTGTGGACTGTTTCTTATTAACTTTTGAGAACCTGTGATCAATTGTTTCCTTTGAAACTGATGTAGTAGGAGGTTTGGCCTTTGAATTTTTTGAATTTTGAGAGTTTGTCTTTTGATAAATCACATTCTGTTTTGCAACAGATGGTTTATAAAAACAATCTCGGGCCAAGTGATTCTTTCTACCACAATGAAAACATTTTTTGACTGTTTGAATTGGAGAACTAGTTTTATTGGACAATTTCTCGTTCTTGTTCCTCTGATTTCCCCTTACCTGTTGTTGTTTGGGAAACTTTTAGACACCATGCTTTTGGCATGTGCAGACTGGAACATTTTTACCCTTTTTATAATTCTTTGAAGAAGACGCAGTGTTACAGTTAGAAGGTACAGAAACCTGTGGAGCAGCATTGCACACACTCATCTTCTCCTTTCCTTTCTTATTGGGGGCTTGGATTTCTATAGGTGCACTCATTGTTTTGTGTTCTTTCTCAACTGCTGTGCACTCACAATCTCTATTGTGAATATGATCTTCTTTAGATTCAGGACTGTTATCAAGGATAGGATCTACAGTAGTCATAGACTCATCTAATGGTTCATTGAAAAGCCTATCAGCAACCTCACTTATTGAATGAATGTATTTATTGTTGTATGGAGGTGGAGTAGCTCTGTAGCCTATACCTTCTTTGGGATTAACCTGAGATTTTACCCTATCTTTAAATTGGACTTCCATTAGGTGTTCCATCTTTTGATTTGCCAATTTGAAGTTACCTAGATCTATATTAACAGATTCTAGTTTCTTATTAGCCTCTAACACCTTTTGTTCAGTCTCTTCTACCTTTTTATTTAGGGATTCTATTTTATTATTAGCTCCTTTTTCTCCCACTCATGATATGTTCTATCATGTCCCATTTGAATCTCATTATCCTTATAGTCATTGATCTGTTTTTCAAGATCTTCTATTGCTTGCATGTATTCATATCTCCTTTCTTCCATCTTAGCTAGAGTTTTACACATGCTCTCATTATGATCTCTATACTTTTTAACCATATTTTTGCATGTTTGAGAGCAGAGTTTAGAATTTACCTCAGATGGTAGTTAAGTGGAGGAGACATTTGATGTTTCTGCCATTAGAGCTTGATTTTGAAACTCTTCTTCTGTCTGATCACTCCAGTCAAACACATTGTCTTCTTAAGAGACAAGTGCTTGTGATGATGAAGCCTGATTAGTCTGCTGAGGCCTTGATGACTGTTGACCTTGAGATCTGCATTCTCTAGCAAAGTGACCAAGTTTGTGACATTCAAAACACTCAACTTTTAACTTATTAAAAACTGGTTTGCCTTCTACTCTGGCTGGAAAGGTGGTTCTGCCAGTTCTTTTCAGAAACCTTTTGGCTCTCATGGTCAGCATTGCATGTTGCCATTTTAGATACATCTCTTCTAGATCATCTGGATGAATCTGTTCTAGATCTTCAGCATTTATAGCAAACAGTCCATCATTAGCAACAAAAGCCTCATAGTGAACTTCAGTAGAGTTGCCATCACCACCTTAAAAGACATCACTGCTATTAGATTTTTCAGATGACAAAAGAGCAGTATTGTGATTATAAGAAAGAGATTTCTTTTTAGTGTCAATCTCAGTTTCAAACACTCTCAGACTGTTGTACAGATCATCCAGTTCTATTTCATCAAGAGTGTCTTTTGTTCTCCATTGAGCATGTCAGGATCTGAAACTAATTAACCAAGACTAACTGATTTGAATTTATCAGAGTATAAATCAATCATCTTGCTTTGAATCAAAGTTTAATTAAGAAGTTTGCGGAATAACACTTAATTATTTTAACAAAAGCTTTCAGAATCAATAGCAAATAAACAAAAGTAATAATCAAAAATTGCTTGTATTGCTGACTTCAATGATTACAATCACCTCTAATCTGTTTGATTAGACGAAGAACACAAACTGTTCTTAGGGTTTTACAACCTTTGAGGCTTATGAAAACTCAAACAAAAAGCAATTACAATCTTGAATATGCAGAAAAACTCCTATACAATAGAAAGACCTATTCTATGTATTTATATTGCTTCTTGATTTGTTTCCTTGAAGGACTATGACTTCTCTGATAGTAGATATGCTGGAATCTTCGTGTAGATATGTTTTCCTGAATATCAGCACTTTCTGTTTATGAAACTGTTGAGCAGCTTGAATCACTTGACAGCTTGAACAGAGCAGCTTGAGTTGATTTACTCTGGCAGCTTGAACTTTTACACTGGCAGCTCGAGATTCTTCAACTAACAGCATGAACTTTGTATTTACATATAAATTCTACTAACAGTTTGAGAAGTCTAACTAACAGTTTGAACTTACTTAGACTATTTCCCAACAATCTCCCCCTAACTTAAATTCTTTACACATGACTTTAAGTTCTATACAAATAAGGAAATAAATAAGTAAACTGTTATTTACAAACCAAGGCTTTCAAAAACTTACAACTGTGCAAGTTTCTGATTTACAGCCTTTAAAAACTCTTGCTTCATCTCTTCTCTATCACAAGATATCCTAACAGATTTCATCTGGAGTAGCATAGCTTTTGGTAGATCATAGAATTCAAAATTGAAGAACATACCAGATCCATCTGAAAATTTGATTCTGTAAGTCCTTGATTTGACAAACAGATCAACTTGCTTGATCTTCATTCCCTTTTTGTTTGCATCCTCTATATCTTTCCTTATAGACTCAGGGTCAACAATGGATTTCAGATCTTTGATGACTTGCTTTACTTGTGGTAGAGCCGATCTTACTTGTGTCACAGACCCAATATTGTGCATCCTTGTGAGCTCATCTCTAGTCAACTTTTGAACCATATGCCAGAAGGTGTCATACTCTTCTTCTGGACCAGATTCCCTTCTTATTACAAACTGAAATCTTAAGTCAATATTGTCCAGTGGTTTAGCATACCAGTAATTGATAAGAGGTTTTGTAAAGTCATGCTGGTCTATTAATTTCTCTAACTCCATAGCCTTTTGTAGTTGTTGCTCAAACAACACCTTTTTAACTTGATCCAGCTTTGCTTGTGATAATGACTCTGATGCAGGAATGGAAGCAACAGCTTGATCAGAAGGAGCAGGGGCACTGGCAGCAGTTTGAACATGACTTGTACCAGTTTGAACTGGTTCTTGGGATGTTTGGACTTCTTGGGAGACTTTTGCTTTCTTTCTTTTGTCCATTTCTTTGTCGTGGATATCTTGCAGCCTTTCTGTACTCATGGACTGAGCCATCTTCTTTGGGATACCAGCTGCAAAGGCAAAATTTATTAGAAATCTTCTATGCTCAGCCTTAGAGTGCCCTGTTGGCAGCTTCCTCTTCTTTTCTCCTTGTTTTACCACAAACCTTTTTAGGTAATCACCAAAGGTTTCATCATCGTCCATTGGAGGCTGGGTTTGCTGGTCTAACTCTTGATCTTGTTCTTCTGCTAATTTTCTGGCAATTTCAGCATCAAAGGCAATCTGAGCTTCTCTGGAAGAAAATTTGTGCTTTGGAGTCTCAATAAGAATGCCCTTGCCCTTATCTTTTGTAGCAGAGGTTGTAGCTTGGACTGTACTGATTGGAGCTTGAAAACCTTCTTTTATAACAACTCCAGTTGCTTTTGAAGAAGCAGCTTGAGTTTCTAGGCTAACAGCTTAAGAAGCTGTTGGGACTGTTAGCCTAGATGGTTGAACTGTTGGGGCTGCTTGGACTGATTCTGTTGGAGCTGCTTGGACTGCTTTAGGAAACTCCTGATTCTCCTCCTTTTTGGAAGCATTGGTTTGGTCAGGAGGACCTACAACCTTTGCCACTTGGGTTTGAATCAAACGCTCTAATTGCATGATCTTATTTCCACAGAGGTAAACCCTTTATGGAGATAATCCATTCTCTGATTTTGAGCCGCTTCTGCCTGCTTTAGTGCAATAATCTGTGCTCCCTGTGCAGCAATGATGGACCTTTGGTATTCCAACATAGCTACAACAGGTTTCATCTTAGGATCCGTCAAAAGCATAAGTTGCAGACTAGCCTCAAGATCAGTAAACATCTGTGGTGCTTATGATCTATCACTGGCATGAATACCAGAAGTAAAAACATCTGGCCCCTCTGTTCTTGGTTCTGGGGACTTCCAGCTGGTGTTTGCACACTTGCTGTTGCCATGGGCGTGGTCTTAATGATGTTGGCATTGTCCTGTGCCTCTTGTGCAGAGACAGCAGTAGTGTCAGCCACAGAACCCATATGAACAATCTCTGGTGAGATGTTCACCTCCTGAGTGAGGATGGGAGTGTCCTCAATGTGTACCCTTTGGATATTCTGTGCAGAAGTGTCCTCCTGCACATGGTTATATGGCTCTTGTCTGAGGGCTGAGGAGGAAGGAGCTCCTGGTCCTCTTTTCCTTTTATAAAGATATTTGAGTGGAGGTATTGGCTGAACAATAAGATCAGAAGGAATTTGTGTATCATGAGTAGGGGGTTGGGGTCCTGGGGGTGAAGCAGTAATGATAGGCTGAGCCTGCTCAGGACCCTCTCCTCTGTTTCTTGGAATGATGTTGAGCATTGCAGAAGGCAATGGAACATCTATACTCAAAAAATTGGCACTTTGTCTTAAAAGCCTTTTAATGGAAGATAGTGAGTGCCGATGGAAAATATGTATCCTCTTATGTATATGAGAAGTGGTGCAGGTGTGTGCAATTATTTCTGCCAAAAATCTAGGATACATCAAAAACTTCTCATTCTTTAGGGAATGATGCCTTAACATCCCCTGAAAAATCATATTTGAAAAATTGAACTGTTGGCCCGTTGAAAAGCACACTAAGGCAGTGGCAATATTGGAGGAAAATTCTGACCAACCAGTTCTTTTGGGGCTCATACACTGCTGAATAATATGCACCAGATATTTCCATTTAGGTGAAAAGTGTGCTTTCAAGAAAGTAAATGAATCAGCAGGACCCCTATATCCAATATCATGAAGACCGGTATGTAAAGCATTAAGGGTTAGGTCTGTTATACCTGTGGCATCTTGAAGATGCAGATGATGTCGAATGGATTCCTCAGTTATGGTGATGGGAGTGCCATCAATTTAGGATAGTATAGAAGGAACCCCATTGATGGGTTGGACAGAGGCACGGTTCCAGAACTGCTCAATATGAGATATGTATATTGTAGGATTGATATTGAGGGCATGATGAATATGGGAGTGTCTTAGAAAATCCATCATGTCATGGAACGGCTGAAGTTCAGAGTGCTTTAGAGAGTACGGTAGGCAGTTGTGTTCTTTGACAAACTCCATTGAAGATTGAACGGAGGTTTTAGGGTTGCAAGGAAGAGTGTGTGAATCGTTCAGAGAGAAAAGAAAGGCCGTGGTATGAAATTTTGTAACTGGTAGTTACAACTGAACGAAACTGGGACCTTTAAAGGTTTTGAAAAAGGTTGGGTCCCGCGCACACACATTTAAGAAATTACCTAAATACCCTGCACATTTTGACAGATCAAGTGAATAACTAACAGTCCGAGAAAATGAACTAGCAGCTTGAGAAAATACTCAAGCTGTTAGTTTAAACTTAGGCATCTTTTAATTAAACCGTGACTCCCCCTTAAATAAGCATATGAATTAGATAATAATGAAAACAAATTAATCCATGTTTACGATACCAATATTTGATAAACCTAGCACACGCACAGACAGCAAACATTATATCAGGTCTAGAAGATGTTAGATACATAAGAGATCCTATAAGAGATCTGTATAGATGAATGTCCACATCTATGCCATCTTTGTCTGTATGGAGCTGCTTGTGAGGATCCATTGGAGTGCTTGCAACCTTTGTGTCTTGATACCCAAACTTTTCCATTATGTCTTTCACATACTTTGATTGACTTATGAAGAGACCAGTGGGCTTCTGCTTGACCTACAATCCTAGAAAGAAAGTGAGTTCTCCCATTGAACTCATTTGAAACTTTTTGTGCATCAAAGCCTCAAACTCATTGCACAAACAATCATTTGTTGAGCCAAAGATGATGTCATCAACATAGATTTGGACAAGCAGAATCTCAGCTTTGATGGACTTAGTGAAAAGAGTTTTGTCCAGAGTGCCTCTCTTGAACCCATTCTGTAGAAGGTATGATGACAGAGTGTCATACCATGCTCTTGGGGCTTGATGGAGACCATAGAGAGCCTTGTCTACCTTGTAGACCTTGTCTGGATACTTGTAGTCCTCAAAACCAGGAGGCTGACATACATAGACCTCCTCTTCAATTGTCCCATATAGAAAAGCAGACTTCACATCCATTTGATACACTTTAAAACCTTTGAAGCTTGCATAGGCCAAGAATAGTCTGATGGCTTCAATTCTTGCCACTGGAGCAAATACATCATCATAATCTATGCCTTCTTCTTGAGTGTACCCTTGTGCTACTAGCCGTGCTTTATTCTTGATGACTATTCCTCTTTCATCTTTCTTGTTTCTGAACACCCATCTTGTACCAATTGCTCTCTTTCCTTTAGGAAGATCAACCAGAGTCCAGACATTTTGAATCTTGAATTGTAGCAGCTCTTCCTGCATTGCTTCAATCCAGGATGAATCTTTCAATGCTTCTGATGCCTTTTTAGGTTCTAGTTGAGACATGAAACAGGCATGTTCAAAAGCAGCTAGACTGAATTCAGGAACTGCTTGTTCAGCAGCAGCAGTCTCATTGTGAACCATTTTTCTTGTTTGCACAGGTGTACGTGGATCACCCATTATTTGACTGAGAGGATGATACTTGTGAACTCTGAGTGTAGGCTCTCTTTCTGTCTGAAAAGAGGATCCAAGATTTGTATCATCTCCATCAGGACCAGTGGATGGTTCAGCTTCTGGAACATCTTGACTTGAATCTGGGACTGTTTCCCTTTGTGTTGGAGCTGTTCTCTCAGTACTTGGGAGTGGCACTTCAGTGTCTGTATTTGTATCATGTTGAGCATTCAGAACCCCTGGAGGGTCACATGACAGAAGTGGTATAGTGGTGTATTCATCCCAATTGGTTGAATCTGCAGCAGTTTGAAACTTTGTGCCAACAGCTTAAGAATTTGTATTGGCAGCATGAGAATTTGTGTTGACAGCTTCAATCCTGTATGCATCAGCTTCTGCAGTATACTCAACAAAGCCTCAGAGAATTTGGTTAGTGAATCTAAATCAAACAACCAATCAGACCAGTGCCTTGGACATTGTAGTATTTTTTCTTAATTCAACATTGGCACTTTCTTCATATGGTTTAGCCACCACTGTTACCAAAAAGGCGTTCATATGTGATGAGCATTTGTACATGTGTATAAGGCACGCAAACACAAAACTTCTCATAAGGCCAAAGAAGAAAATTCAATCTCATCTGCCTTCAGCTGCATTCATATGGATCTATTTGGTCCAACATCTGTTTTGAGTTTGAATAAAAAGGGCTTACTAGTTAGTTATTGTGTGATGTTCACCAGATTTTACTTGGGTTACTTTGCATTAGGTATAAAGATGAAATGCTGCTGAGCTAGTTAAGTCTTATTCTTAAGATAGAAAACCAATCCAACTCCAAAGTTAAGGTGATAAGATCAGACATGGAACTGAATTTAAAATCACATTCTAAACGTTTTGTGTGAGTCCAAAGGTATTGCTAGAGTATAGTGCACCAAGAACACCACAGCAAAATGGTGTAGCTGAAAGAAAGGACAGAACATTAATTGAGGTTGCCAGAAACAATGTTAGCTGATTTTAAACCTGCCAATGACTTTCTGGGCAGAAGCTGTTAATACAGCCTGTTATGTTCTGAATAGGGTCAGATTGTTCAATCTAAAGGGAAAACTCCTTATGAGTTATTCCATATTAGAAGTCCCCTAATAGCTTTTCTCAGCCTTTTGTGATGTCCATGTGACTATTCTCATACTAAGACTCCTAGGGAAGTTTGAAAGTAAGGCTGAAGAAGGATTTTTTGTAGGATACTACAGTCAAAGTCAAAATTGAACTTCATTAGGTGTTCCAGCTTTTGATTTGCCAATTTGAAATACTAGATCTATATGACAGTTCTAGTTTTTATTAACCTCAAAACACATTTTGTTCAGTCTCTTTACCTTTTTCTTTATTTA
>JAANYP010002065.1:0-135221 GCA_020465985.1 Centrapalus pauciflorus | reverse complement strand
GAGGATTCTATTTTCTTATTTAGCTCCTTTTCTCGCCACTCATGATATGTTCTATCATGGTTTGTTCCCCATTTCAATCTTCATATCCTTATATTAGTCTCTTGATCTCGTTTTTCATAGGGCTCTTCTATGGCCTGCAGTACTTCATATGCCTTTTCTTCCAACCTTCTTAGACGAGAGTTAGGAGTTTTGCACCCTGCTCTCATTAGTATGGTGGTCTCGTATACTGTTTTTAACGAATATTTTTGCTTGTTTTTAACATGATTGAGATTGCACATTGAATTAGTTTTAGATTATGAGTACAGAGTTTAGATATCTTTGAGTTTTTCGAATTTATACCTCAACTGATTATTTGGTTTAGTCGAGTATTCTATTTTTTTTTCGTGGTGCTGTGAATGAGGTACAGTTTGATTTGTTTCTTTTTGTCATTAATATATAGATCCTTTGTATTTTTGAAACGGTCTCCTTCTGTTGCTGTATCATTCTTATCAGTTCAAACACACTGATTATCTTGAGGTGAGGGTTACAAGTTTGCTTTTTTTTTTTTTTTTTTTTTTTCCATTTTTGTTTTTGATTATGATATTTTTTTAATCGCTGATTTGGTTCTGTGGTGAGGCCCGGAGTACTGGTGACCTGAGATCTACATTCTTCTGGCAAAGTTGACACAAGCTTGTATGGACTAGTTATAACACCAACTTTTTGTCTATCAAAAGCTGTTTGTGCCTTCTGTTATCTGGCCTTGAAAGTTAACCTTTTCTTGTTGAACCTTTTGACAAGCATGGCTATCATTTGCTCATCATCTTGTTCAGCAAGATCTGCAACATCTTCTTCGTCTGACACCTCCTCCTTTTCATCATCCTGTTGATCAGGATGAATGAACACATCACTCACCTGATTAACAGACTGTCTCACATTGGCCACAAAGGCTGTACCTCTTCTGGACATTTCCAAGGCATTCCTCATTTGTTGCCTTGATTGTTCATCATTCAGTAAGGATCCATACAGATTGACCAGATCCATACTTCTGATATTACCTGAGTTCCTTAGGATGGTTGAGAAATAGTTCCACTCTTCAGGTAAAATGTCCAGAAACTTGTTCACCAAAGTAAGACTGTCCTTGGTGATCCCAACAGCTTTGAGATCATTCACCAGAGCAGTGAACCTGGTGTAGGTTTCAGTGAGAGACTCCTTTGGTTTGGCAAAGAAAAGTTCATACGTCTAACAAGATTGTTAATCCTGTGTCCCAGTGTATTGTGGGTCCGTCATAGACGGTAGACAACGGAGAGAGTATACCAGCATCTCCGTTGTGCATCTTCATTGTCTCAACCTGCTTGAACACATCATCAGGGAGAGAAATGACCAGGTTGTTTCTGTCCTTTGCATCCAGAGCCAGCCAGTCCGCTCTTGTCTTAATCAGACCATTAGCTTTGCTTTCTCAAGGTCCTGTTCGGAGCAGCTCCTTCAACCGCTGGAGTTATGGTAGTAACAGAGGTTGGCACATAGGGACCCTCCATCACTATCTCTGGCAGTTGTACATCCAGATTCTCTAAATAGAGCATCATTCTGCACTTCCTACCAGAGAAGTTTTGATGATTAAATTTGGGAGGTTTGCCCATAGAGCCATTGTCATAGTAAGAAGAATTTGCAGCACTGTTGTCCATGGAAACTTGGGAGAATGAGAGATCTAGAATGACACACACTCTAAAATGCTCTGATACCAGTTGTAGGTCCCGAAAGGTTCCCAAAGTATATAGTTATAAGCTGTAGAGGGGGGGTGAATACAGCACTTTAAAAACTACACTCTCTTTTTCTCAATGTTTGTATGTATTATCAACAATTGTTAATTACAAACAAGCTTGAATGCGGAATAGTTCAAGCTGAGATGACAGAATACAACAGTATGCTTACTATTCTAAGACAGACTCAAACTAGATTACAATGAACACACTCACTAAGATGCACTCACTGTGTTTTACAAGACTCAAGGAACAGCTTAGGTAAATCAGCTTAGACACACAGATGCTGGTTTACAGAAGACTTGCATGCATGAAAATCACACTTGCACGTTCACTCTTGGTTTAAGCACTTAGCTATCTTCACACTTCTTTCTGACCTTGGAAGCTTCCTTTTATACTCACTTAGAGGATCTAAGAGAAACATCTTCATTGGACGGAATGAAAAAAGGAGAAGTCTTGTTTGAAAAGACAATATAACTTTTCTGCACTTTTCTGAAAAGCAGACGTGCAGAACTTTTGTCTTTTTACTTTGTCTACTGTTGCATTGCCTTTAACTAATTTAGGAATGTCAACTTTGCGTCTTTCTTCCTTGTAAAGGCCTATTTTGATATAAGAAAAAGGTCTGTCACCCTTTTTCAAATAACCTTTTGTCTTCATGTGACAGAACAGCTTGGGCAGGCTGAGCGGTTCTGCTTTCCACTTTGTCTTCGACTTGTAAACTGATCTTGTAGTCAAAAACAATACATGATGACTTGGAAACAAATTCCATAAAGTGTTTAGCCTGTTCACAAAGAACAGGTTCTGTTCACAAAGAACAGAACACTTTAAAAATGCCCAAGCTGCTCAACAGTGTAGAGCAGCGTAGACAGTTTATGTCCAGCCTGATCAGCAGACTGAGCAGCTTGGACAAACTGTCTTGGTTGCAACACATGCAACATATAGAACAGCTTTAGACTGATATTGCAAATCATTTTCAGGTTTCAATAAGGCATATAACAGGCCTTAAATTCAACCTTCAAATGTATCAACAGGTTTGATTATAAAATCTCCCCCTCAGATATAGAACAGGTTTGACTGAGGCCTTTTTGTGCCTAACAAAAAGATTATATAAATATTAATTAAAAATTTAAAATATATAATAAACGAGTCGAGCCCGAGCTTGGAAAACTATTCACGAGCCGAACTCGAGCTTTACATACAGAACTCGAAACGAGTCGAGCTCGAGCTCGAGCCTGGTACTTTTTAACGAGCCGAGCTGAGCTCGAGCCTGGTACTTTTTAACGAGCCGAGCGCGAGATTAAACGGGCTCGGGCTCGACTCGGCTCGATTACACCCCTATCGTCTGCCTACACTGTACGATTTTCAATATATGGGATAAGATTATAAAACTTTTTTTCACAAATCTTCGGAGGATGCTTTCAAAGAAGAGGAAACCAAATTACAAAACCCGAAGAAAATGCGTTTAAGTCTTACTTAGGATGACATCAATGAAAGTTATCGAAACACTCAATCTGAGTGTTCTGAAGAAAGCATTGAGTGAATTCCAAAGAAGAGTTGAGTCCAACGCAAACCTTACCTAAAATACATCCATATGTTCCTCAACTAGTTCTTTAACATCAAATCTCTGTTTTGGAAAACAAACTGAAAAGTTTTCAAAAGGAAGCTGTTGACTCTAAAAAAGAAGCATCTGATCTTCAGGATGCCCTATTAGAGAGTGCAGAGAAATATGAGAGAAGTAAATGAATACGCTGCACAAGCTATTGTTTACAAGGGGTTTCTCCATGATGTTTTTCAATATTTTCAAGCAACTCAAAAGATTTTTTAGAGTCAACAGATTTCGAAATGACAAAAGATTTTGAGCACGAAAAAAAAGTTTTTTTTACTTCGTGAACACTCTTTCAAATCGATACTAAGTTTTATGATGATGATCTCTCCTCATTGCTGCGAATTGTCAAAGATTTAGAAGCTCAATTCGAGACCCATAAGTGTTCACCAACTGAAAATCTTACAGTGGGTATGATAAAGGCAAAGAAAAGTTGGAAGTTCCGATCAAGATTTACAATAGTGAATCTTCTAAATTTGCCTTCAAAAGAGTTGTAAGGAATTCAATATACTCTTACATTCAGAGTACAGGGAATTCATGAAAGTCACAAAAGATCAGAAAGTCCAATAACAAGCATAATTGGTTTTCTAGTCGTAATGACTCAGGCTACTCAAATTCACATATTCAAGTGAAAATTCGTTTTGAGAATCAAATGGATTCACAACCATTCATTTTTGTTTCTCATGTTAGAAAGAATAGCAACGGTGTAATAGATGCTAATTAAAAGACTACTTCATGTGATGCTTCCATATCACATAAACATGTTTTGAAATACTCTTTAAGCAGTTATTTGATTTACGTGCTACTAAACCTTCTCATTCTACTTCTGTAATAGGTGGTTGTATCTCCAAGGCTGGGCATACATCTGTGAAACATCATGTTCATATGCTTAAAAAAACGGGCCCACATTCACTTTCCACTGGGTACGTAACATGCCTTAAAGGAACCAAACTAGGAATGGTTGCCTAAGGCAGAGAAGCAGGTAATTACTCAAAGATGGGTACCCAAAGCTAACCTGAACGGACCCAAATTCCAATGGGTACCAAAAGTTACATGATTGTTTTGTAGATAAATGACTTCTAGTTACTTCTGAGTAGAACTCGGTTTTCAATGAGATCGCTTCTGTACACTTCGATACAACACCCGAATTTCAATGGACTGGCTTCTAATCACATTGGATTAGGACCCGTGCCTCATTAGTTTTGAAACTTCCACTGTGACATGTATATCTGTCTGTCAGTTCTACATCAAGGACGAAACGACAACAGGAAGCCTAGATTTCTAACTTATATTGTGTTTCTTCTTTCTGTTGACTGATACTTGTTTCTTATTTGCAGGGGGAGTTTGCAACTTCGCATTAACGAAGAAAATTTTCTTGTCTTTTCACTTTTCCAGTATGCAATTTTTTTGAAGGAAAACATTTCTTGTGCATACTTGTGGATGGAGTGTTTCTAGTTGAAGTGTTTTTTTTTTTTTTTAAGTTTTCGTTTACCCTTCATGATGAAAAATGTTTTGGATTTTATCCGGTCATCATTTAAGGGGGAGTAAAATTTTTTTGGGTTTCATTCTAAAAAGATCAGTCGTACCTGTTATTCATGCAAATCAGATGACCTTTGTTCATTCGAATTCTCTTATGCTGGTACATTCCGACTGATTAGATCTCATAGATCTCAACTCCATTAGATTCTTTCATTCTTAGTGAATTATTGCATTGTTAAATTGACTCATATTTGAGTTGTGTTTCATTCTTATTTACATCATTCAGGCAGTTCTCTCCATATCCCACTATCTCATCTCAGTCTGACTCTGAATCCTGAATCTCACTTAAATCAGATACATTCATTCATTCTGAATTATCTCTTTCTGATTCATTATCTCATCTTCATATATTTCGTCTTCATTTCACTGAGTTCATTCTTATATCGCTTTGGCAGTCGTCTGATCATAACTCCTATTTCAATACTCAAAGTTCATCATGGTTGATGATTTTTGCTAACTCTCCCTGTGTGTATAGGCATATATATATATATATATATATATATATATATATATATATATATATATATATATATATATATATATATATATATATATATATATATATATATATATATATATGAAAACAAATTATAATATAAAGAATGAAGAATAGAAACTATCAAAATTACGTAAATGGTCCCTGAAAGTCAAAAGGACAAAATTACCCCTAAGACTAACTGTTCTAGTTAACCGCCGTTAGTTTCAGGAACCAAAATGATACAACTTTTCAATTTAAGGGACTTGTAGTGTAATAAAATTCTTTCAGGGACTAAAACCGTAATTTCATATAAACCACAGGGACCATTTATGTAATTTTGTCTAACATTTAAACATGTATCAAACTATTATAGGAATCATGAGTATTCATTCAAATAACTTTAAAAGTTTTTATATAATATGTTGATTATTATGATTTAATAAAACATTAATATTTATCTATTATTATTATTATTACTTAAAAAATAATAAACCCACCAAAGTTATACATACTTTGAAATGCATAATATATCATTAAATTATAATGTTAGTATTATATAGACATAGAAAATATATAGATATATATTATATCTAATCATGATATGTAGAAAACATGTTAGTCAAGGGAATAGAAACTTGTTGTTAGATTGTATTTTAATTGATGGAAACAAAGTCTAGGGGTTGTTTTGTATTTCTTTAATAGTTGTGAAATATGTATATAAATAGTAGCTTTGACTTTCAACAGAATTAGATCTCTGGCATTTCACTTTTTGTACGGAAGAAAGCAATTACTGATTAAGAATTATTCTCTCATCATTGTAATCGACATTCTCTGCTATTACATCATTCGGTTAGTAGTTTTGATTACTGAATTGTTATTGTTCTTGATTTGTTGTTTGATTGATATGAAACTATAATTCACAATTGGTATCAGAGCTTTAAGGGTGAATAATTTGATTCTGAGATTGAATTTTTTTCGATATTACTCACTGTTCTTGATTTTTTTTCAAAAAAACCCTAAAATCACTAAGGGTTTTTAATCTGTTGATCAATTTGAGTGAAAATTGGATCGAAGGTACAGGATCAAAAGTCGAATCAATTGATCATAAACTTGAATTGATTCACAAAACACAGAAAAAGATCTAGGCATTTTTATCAAATTTTGAAAAATACAAAAACGAACGTCTGTTCTATTGAAAAAGTCCAACCTAGATCTATTTTTACACAAAGGTGTTTCACAAAAAGTGTTTGTATTCAAAATCCTCACCTTCGATTGCAATTTGAGTGAAAATGGGCAAATTTTTGGATTTAAATTGAATTTCAGACTTGAAAAATCTGAAAATATTAAGAAACTCGAAATACACATATCATATGTGTCATTCGAGTTGAAGACTTGTGTCAATCGAGTTGACAACCTGTGTCAATCGAGTTCGACATTAAGTTGATTCGAGTTTTAGTGAGAGATCATTAGAGTTTATTTCTAAACTCATTCGAGTTTAATTCTAAACTCATTCGAGTTTAATTTCAAACTCATTCGAGTTTCACTTCAAACATATTCGAGTTTAGTTACAAACTCATTCGCGTTTCATTCCAAATTCATTCGAGTTTCCCACCAAACTCATTCGAGTTTGATTCCAAATTCATTCAAGTTTAAATACAAACTCATTCGAGTTTCACTTAAAACACATTCGAGTTTTACACCAAACACATTCGAGTTTCTCATCAAACTCATTCGAGTTTGATCCCAAACTCATTCGAGTTTCTCATTACATTCATTCGAGTTTCACTCTAAACTCATTCGAGTTTCTTACTTAGATCATTCAAGATACATACAAACATTATTCGAGATTTTTGTTACAATATATCAACATCAAGTATACTCAGTCTCTGATTCAAGTTGATAATTGTTACTAACAAGTTACTGTCTTGTAGATTTCGTTCATCATTTCAGTACTAATCTGTGTTTCAAAGTTTGATCAACCTTCAACTGTTGATCAAAATTTTCAATCTCAATCAAAGTTCATCATATCTTGGACAGTTCCCCATATATCAATCAATATGTCTAAAGACGCTCTGGAAATGGGATCAGAAACCAAACCCCCAATTCTATACAAGGGTGAATATGTTCAATGGAGGGAGAGGTTTCTTGAATTCATTAGTTTTCATGATTTATCAGAAGAAATGCTGAAATCCTTAACTGAAGGACCAACCACTTTCATGGAAACTCCCTGGAGTACCAACCGGTAATCCCCCAATTTCACCAAGGACAGTCGAGGTCACCAACCTGACTGAGGCCCAAAAGAAAAGAAAATTAGGGGATAAAACTGCCAGGAAGTTACTTCTGATATCAATCCCCAATGATATTTACACATGCCTCACAAACACAAAAACTGCTAAGTCAATTTGGGATGAAGTGTGTAAACTGATGAGGGGATCTGACAGAGCTGCCACAAACAGGGCTAGAAACAGCCTAATGACGTTTGAAAATTTCAGAGCCCGTGAAGGAGAACTACTGGAAAACACTTACCTAAGGTTTGTGAATTTGGTAAGTGAAATGAAACGAAATGGAGTGACAAAGTCCAATCTGGACATAAATGTCAAATTCCTAATTGTTCTGAATCCTGAATGGGAGAAATATGCTATGATAATCCAGCAAACAAAGGATATTGAAGAAATGGATTTTCATATGATATTTGAGAACCTCAACAATTATCAAGAGGTTGTGTTGAGGAAAATATCAGGAGAGAAGAAAGTCGAGAAAGAAACTGCTGATTCATTGGCTCTACTAGCAGAGAAAAAGTACAAATACAAAATGAAAAAGGAGAAAAAAGCCGTAGTCAGCAGTACGTCTTCCGAATCAGAATCCTCGGATTCATCTGCTGATTCAGAGATAGAAGAAATGAAAAAGCAGACGGCACTGCTAACAAAAGCATTTCAGAAGAAATTCTACAGTAAGCCAACCAACAATAAGATGCACTATAAAACAGGCTCGAGGAAAATTGAGAATAAGGACAAATATGAGAAATCTGGAGAAAGCAGTGGAAGAAAGACTGACAAATATGAAAAGTCAGACAAGTCAGCAAAGAAAGAGTCAGAACAGAAATGTTACAACTGTGGAAAACCAGGTCATTATGCCCGAGAATGTAGATCCCCAGTAGTCAAAAACTCAGACTACTATACGAGAAAGGCTCTCTTAGCCAAAGAAAAAGAATTTGGCAAAGCTCTTATGGGGGAGGATGACCACTGGTTGCAGTTATCTGAAGATGAAGATATTCTGGATGAAGATGCTCATATTTGCCTCAAATCAGAAATTTTCAATGAGTCAGAATTGAGTGAATCAGCATTGATAGCTGAAGATGAAGTATGGGTTGGATTAACTGATGAAGAGGATGCAGAAAGACGAGAATCTGAGGAGGAAGAGACAGAAGAAGTTGCATTGATGGCAACTGGCAAAAATGAGGCTGAAAATGATGAAGATTCAGAGTCTGAAAGATCAGATGGTTCAGATAAGCCAGAGGTACATTCTAATTCTGACTCTGATATTGATGAATCATGTGTACTAGAAGAAAAACTAACTCATATGGCCTTTATGCTTAAAAGTTTAAAAAATCTTTAAAGGCGGAAAAGAAAAATGCTCATTCTTTGGAAAACAAACTTCGTAATTAACATAACTTAGTTTTAGACTTTTCCAAAGATAAAGCATTAGCCTTACGAGCAGCTTCAGACTTACAAGATAAGGAAAGAGAACTACAAAGAAATATACTCAATCTTAATCACAATATATCTGATTTACAAGAAAGACTGCGAATAGCAGAATTAGAAGCTTCAAACTTTTCTGTAAAATATCATGCTATTTTTGAAGAACGAACTAAACTTTATGAGAAAATAAAGAAGATGGAAGATGAATTTATCAAAAGAGGGCAAACAGATCAAACAATTTATTTAAATCAACCCAAAGACACAGAATTTTATAATTCTAAATCTGGAATTGGTTGGGAAAATCCAAAGTATCTGACAAAAGCAATATCTAGTTCACCAACATTATATGATGTCAGATACATGAACTTAGGATTAAAAATGGCATTTATGAAAGCATCTGAAGAAGTAGAATCTAGTGAAGAAATAAAAAGATTACGATCAGACAAAATGCAAAATTCTGGTGATTATACCAGAATAAATGAAACAAGTAATATTCATGATATTAAAGAAGAGTACATTCAAACATATTCTGAAAAGAATTTGTCTGAATTACCTACTCAATCTCAAAAGTTATATCTGCCATATTCAAATTTTGAAAAGATAAATTCTGATCTAGAATTGAATTTTGAGACAGAAAATGGAACTCTCAAGGCTGAACTAAGAACTATGGAACAAAAGTTGCAAAATCAGCCTAAAAACATAAAATTGTCTGATCCACAATCCTCAGCTTCTCTAGATTCTATAAATTCAGAAAAGGAATTTGATATGTACATGCACTCTGACTTTAATTCATTAGAGCAAATGTTTGGTAAAATTGATGAATTTATCAAACCTTTGCATAACAAACAATCAGATGATAATAAAGAACCAGTTAAAATTCTGCAAAGAATTTCTACAGATTCATTAAAATCATTTGAAAATTCACCATTATTACAACAAAAGAAGGAGAAAACAAAAGTTATTGTTAATACTCCTAAATTTGAAAAGGGTGAATCATCTTCATCAGCGGACTCAATTGCACTTAAAGTCCAATCTTCAAAAGGTATGAGAAATTTACAGAAGAAACAAGTATCTAAATCTACTAATTCTCATACTTATTTTATGTCAGATATCATTGTGAACGGTTCGAGAAAACAAGTTTGGAGAAAGAAGAAAAGAGAACAGAAAAACAAGAGTATAAAACAAGAGTGGCGCGTGAAGGACAAAATTATTACAGATAGAAATAGCAACATTGAACATTCTGTCTGTAATAATAAACTTGTTAATAATTCTTGTATAAAGTTTTCAAGAACGGACTTAATTGCTTTGAATTCTTGTGCTTGTAAGCCTTCAATTGTTAAATCTAATAAGCTCGTCTGGCAACCGAAGAAAAAGGACCCATTTTATGAACAGGAAAAGGTTCCACAGAAAAGAATCTTACAAACAATTCCACCACGAATTGTCCAAAAGTGGATACCTAAAAGAACAGTTCAAAAGTGGGTACCTAAAACAACATCAAATGATAAGCTAAAAGTCATATCTGTTAGGAAAACAAATAATACTTTGCATGAATTACCTAAAACAAAAGTACCCAACTACAAGTGGGTACCTCATGTGCTACTTCGTCTTATAGGTAAACCATGTCTGGTATCTTGACTCCGGATGTTCCAAGCATATGACCGGACAAAGAGACACACTCACGGACTTTGTAGAAAAGTTCTGTGGGACAGTCAGATTTGGAAATGATCAGTTTTGTCCGATCAAAGGATACGGAAGTCTCAAATACGACAAAATTACCATCCAAAAGGTTTTCTATGTTGATGGTCTTGGACACAATTTGTTTAGTATTGGACAGTTGTGTGATAGAGGTTTAGAAGTCAATTTCAAAGCCAATCGGTGCAGCATCAGATCCGGAGAAGGAAAGGAAATATTGGCAGGAAACAGGAAAACAAATTTGTACTCCATTGATTTAGCCTCAATTAATCTGAAGAAAGATGTCTGCTTAATGTCAAAAGCTACATCTAAAACAGCATGGTTGTGGCATCGTCGCCTTTCACATCTGAACTTCAATGAGTTAACCAACCTAGCAAAAGGAGGGTTAATCAAAGGGCTGCCAACTCTCAAATTCCAAAAGGAGCAGTTGTGTGCCGCATGTGAAAAACGAAAAATGACAAGAGCTACACACAAATCCAAAACTGAACACTCATCCACGAGAGCACTGGAATTACTGCATATGGATTTGTGTGGACCAATGAGAGTACAAAGCATTAATAAGAAACGATATGTATTGGTGATAGTTGATGACTATTCACGATACACATGAGTTTTCTTCCTGAGGTCCAAATCGGATGCAACCGAAACGATAATGTTGGGAAATAGTTTAAGTAGATTCAAGCTGTTAGTTAGACTTCTCAAACTGTTAGTAGAGTTTATATGTAAATCCAAAGTTCATGCTGCTAGTTGAAGAAACTCGAGCTGCCAGTGTAAAAGTTCAAGCTGCCAGAGTAAATCAACTCGAGCTGCTCTGTTCATGCTGTCAAGTGATTCAAGCTGCTCAACAGTTTCATAAACAGAAAGTGCTGATTTTCAGGAAAAGATATATATTCAAAGATTCCAGCATATCTACTATCAGAGAAGTCATGGTTCGTCAAGGAAACATATCAAGAAGCAATATAAATACATAGAATAGGTCTTTCTATTGTATAGGAGTTTTCTGCATATTTGAGTCTGTAATTGCTTTGTTGATTAAGTTTTCACAAGCCTCTAAGGTTGTAAAACCCTAAGAACAGTTTGTGTTCTTCGTCTAATCAAACAGATTAGAGGTGATTGTAATCATTGAATTCAGCAATACAAACAGTCTTTACTACTTCTTGTGTTTTATGCATTGTTGATTCTGAAAGTTTTTGTTAAAATAATTAAGTGTTATTCCGCAAACTTCTTAATTAAACTTTGATTCAAAGCAAGATTATTGATTTATACTCTGATAAATTCAAATCAGTTAGTCTTGGTTAATTAGTTTTAGATCCTGACAGATAATAGACTTCATCCGGAAAATACAAGTGAAATTGCAACTCACAATTCAAACAATCCGCTCAGATAACGGAACAGAATTCAAGAACAAATCGCTTGACTCATTCTTGAATTCTATAGGCATTACACATCATTTTTCATCTGCTCGAACTCCACAACAAAACGATGTCGTTGAAAGAAGAAATCGGACACTAGTGGAATCAGCTAGGACGATGCTGGCGTATTCAAATTTACCGTTATTATTATGGGCAGAAGCAGTTGCAACAGCTTGTTTCACACAGAATCGTTCAATCGTAAATAAGAGATTTGGAAAGACTCCTTATGAATTGATTAATAAACGAATACCTAATATTAAAATTTTCCATGTCTTTGGTTGCAGATGCTTTATTCTAAACCACAAAGATAATCTTGGAAAGTTTAATCAAAAGGCAGATGAAGGAATATTCATCGGATATTCAAAGGAGTCGGTTGCCTTCCGAGTGTACAACAAGAGAACCAAGACAGTCAACGAGAGCGTGAATGTCAAATTTGATGAAGGAGTGGTAATGGCTTCTGAACACACCAGTTCAGGACCCCAACCTAAAACGCAGACTTCATTGGAGTCATCTGAACAAAATGCTGAACACTCAGAATTACATAAGTTGTTTGAGAATTTTTATGAAGACTATTTTGAAAAGCCCAAAACTAATGTTCTAAATTTGGTGCCTGACAGGATTACTGAAGATCCAGTCGTAGTCTCTGATCTTTCTCAACAGCAAGTTTCAGAAGAAACTGGAGAAGCCTCAACAGCAAATGTACAGTCGACTACTGAGATTGTACAACCCATTGAACCTCCAAATTCTTCTGAAACCCCCATAACTTCTGAACATTCAGAAGCTCCTACCTCAGATGTCCCACCTACTACATCTGAAGTAACTCCCCAACCATATCTAGATCGTAATCCCAATCAAGACCAAATAGAACCGTTTCCACATACTTTTAAGTGGACAAGAAATCACCCAATAGAAAACATTATTGGTGATCCATCTGCGTCAGTCCAAACCAGAAGGGCAACCATAAATGAGTGTCTATTTTCAAAATTTCTAAGTAAAATTGAGCCCAAGAATGTAAAAGAAGCACTTCTGGACGCTGATTGGATTGTGGCGATGCAAGAAGAACTGAACCAGTTCGAATGGTTAAAGGTCTGGAGACTTGTTGAGCGCCCAAAAGACAAATCCATTATAGGCACGAAATGGATCTTTAAAAACAAGAAAGACGAACATGGAGTAATCATTCGGAATAAAGCTCGTCTCGTTGCCAAAGGATACAGCCAACAAGAAGGGATTGACTACGATGAAACGTTTGCACCAGTTGCACGAATCGAAGCGATTAGAATGTTTTTAGCTTTTGCCGCTCATAAAAACTTTACAGTTTATCAAATGGATGTTAAAACTGCGTTTTTAAATGAGGAACTAACAGATGAAGTATATACATATCAGCCCGAAGGTTTTACTGATCCTTCGAGACCTGATCATGTATATATTTTAGATAAGTCACTGTATGGCCTTAAACAAGCACCGCGTGCTTGGTATGATGCACTTTCAACATATTTGTTGAAATGTGGATTTACCAAAGGTGCAGTTGACACAACCCTGTTTATAAAACGTCAAGGGCCGGATATCATAGTTATACAAATATATGTAGACGACATAATATTTGGGTCTACAAATCCAGAATTTTGTAAGAAATTCACATTTTTAATGTCCCAAAAATTCGAAATGAGCATGATGGGCGAAATAAATTTTTTCTTAGGATTACAAGTAAAACAATTAGCTGATGGTATTTTTATCAATCAGTCAAAATATATACAAGACATGTTAAAGAAATTTAACATGGTCAACAGTACTCCTATGAAAACTCCCATGGCTCCAGATTCAAAGTCAAAACTCGATGAGGACATTTCAGGGAAACCTGTAGATGTAACTCACTATCGAGGTATAATTGGGTCATTAATGTACTTAACAGCTAGTAGACCGGATATTATGTTTGCTACATTTGTCTGTGCAAGATATCAGGCAAATCCTAAATAATCACATTTAACACCTGCGAAACGAATTCTAAGATATCTCAAAGGAACTCCAAATCTTGGTTTGTGGTATCCTAGAGAATCTTCATTTAATCTAACTGCTTTTTCTGACGCTGATCACGCAGGTGATAAGATGGACAGAAAAAGTACGTCTGGAGCAGTACAATTCTTAGGTGACAAACCCGTATGCTGGTCATCCAAGAAACAACATTGCGTCTCATCGTCTACAGCTGAAGCAGAGTACGTTGCTGTATCTTCTTGTTGTTCTCAGGTGTTGTGGATGAAGAGCCAACTGCGCGATTACGGGTTACACCAAAGAAAATATCAATCTACTGTGATTCTCAGAGCGCAATAGCTATTGCATCAAATCCGGTGCAACATTCAAAAACAAAACACATTGACATTCGGTATCATTTTATAAAAGATCATGTAGAAAATGGAAATATAGAATTATATTTTGTGCCTACTGAATATCAACTAGCTGATTTGTTTACCAAAGCGTTAGATGAAAAACGGTTTAATTTTTTGGTATACAAATTAGGTATGTTGAATCGTTAAGATTTAATAATTCAGTAGTTTCATTTTATAATTTTATAATTTTCATTTTTTTATTGATTTTAGTCTGATGTTAAATTCTTGAATCGTAAAGAGTTAATATTCTTTGGAATTTAACAAGATCTGGATTGTCATGTGCAGGGGGAGCAGAAAAATAATTTTATCTGATTTTGAGTAAATCTGATAAAATTTTATCTGTTATTTTGTACGGGGAGCTCAACTGAGAAATACAATACATGTTTGAGGGGGAGCAACATTTAAAAATTAAAGGGGGAGCATTTTTTTTAATTTTAATTTTTTTTGCTTTGTTTTTTTTGTTGTTTGTTTTTAAAAAAAACATTTTGTTACTTTGTTTTTATTTTATTTTTTGTTTGTTTTTATTTTGTTAAAAAAAAATTTTTTAAAAGATATTAAGTGGGTTTTATTTGTTTTGGATGATGGGCCGCATAAAAGTGAAAATAATGGGCCGAATAAAATTTTCAAAAATGGGTCGGTGCATAATCTCTTCTATAAATTTGAAATTCAAATTTCAAATTACCTTTTTCGGATAACTAAATACTCATCATCTTCTTCACAAAGTTCCTTCACCATTAAGAAACCTAAAACCCACATTTCATCTACCGACTCAAGATATCTTTTCATCATATTGTGAGTAAAGTTTTTGTTGTTTTTAGTTTATTATATTTTTTTAGTTCATTTCAGTGTTGAAATATATATGAAACAGTGTTCGTGTTTTCTTAGTTTGAATGTTCATGGTGTTCATAATCTGTTGTTCATAAAACTGAAATTAAATGTGTGGTATCTTTCGTTTATGAATGTGAACATGAATCTGAAATTTCATGGTTCAAATCAAACCACACAAACAGAAATTTTGATTTTAGTTTTAAAAACCTTCGTGTTTTTCATGATTCTGAAATTTGAACTTTTAACAACTTTAATGTTGTTTTTGTTCAAAGTTCAGTAAAACAAATCTATTTAAAATTGAATTTCGAGTGGGACACAAGTGTTTATTCAATGAAAAGGTCCATGAAATTGATTTTTGGTAAATCAGTGGAAGTATACTTGAAAAATAATTTCAAGAAAAGTTTCTCGATTAAAGTTATACTCGAGAAAAGTCCAAGAGTCATTCGAGTTGCTTTCAATGATATTCGAAAAAGTCTAAGAGTCTTTCGAGTTGCTTTCAATCATATTCGAGAAAGACCAAGAGTCATTCAAGTTGAATACCATATGACTCGAGAAAGTTCAAGAGTCAATCGAGTTGAATGAAAAGTTATTCGAGAAACTTTATATGTGATTCGAGTTGACTAAGTTTGTTGGACTTAGAAAATTTCAGAACTTAAGTCTCGATTGATACATTGTCCGAGAACATTTATAGTTTATTCGAGTTGGGGTAACGTTGTTATCGAGAAAGTTCCTTATTCATACGAGTTGAGTGTTTGACATAATAGAGATGGTCCATATACACTTGTTTCATTCGAGTTTAACAAGTATTTCATTCGAGTTGGTCATATGTTGAATTCGAGAAAATTCCTTATTCATTCGAGTTGGACTACTAGAACATACGAGAACACTTAAGACTTATTCGAGAATCTTCATGTTTTATTCGAGTTTGGTACTTGTGTTATTCGAGAAGATTATAGTTTATTCGAGTTGATACATAGACTAAGTCGAGTTGTTTCATGTGTCATCCGAGACTAGTCAAGAGTCATTCGAGAATGAAGTAATTTCATTCGAGTTTCAATAAAAATTTGTTCTAAGTGTTGGATTTTTAATGTTTCAAGAAAAATGTCACATTTTTTCAAGAAATTATTATAAAGTTGTAATTTTCTAACATTGGTCTCTAAACGATTGACTCTGGAGTCCTGTCAATAATAGTTTATTATTGTCTGGAATCCCGATGCCTTAAACAGAAAATCACAATTTTTTACAATTTCTGATGAAATGTTACAATTTTTCTACATTTGAAGGATTGTCATTTGTTTACCTGTTCTGACTAACATGATTTTTATTTGTTTACAGGTGTTCAAATGGCATCTCCAGTGCAGTCTCAGAATTCCAATTCATCTGACTCCCATTCATCATCCAATCATACTCTCGTATCCACACCTGTTCGTTCTACTTTTGTTGCCCGTCCCTCACAGTCAAATATCATCCCAGATAACCAATTGGTTAAACCTAAACATTGCCTACCTTTTAGAGATAATAACCATCGTCTGGATACCAAGGTTATTAAAGTCAGTCATCCTATCATAGTTGACATTCTCAAAGGCCATCCATTAGGTTATCTGCTTCAATATAAACCTTCTATCCCACAGGTCTACCTACAACAATTTTGGCACACAGTCAAATTTGTTCCTGCTGATGGCAATCACAATTTCAAAGTAACCATAGACCAATTCAAAACCAAAATCACTCTAGCCAGACTTCGTCACAACCTATTTCTTCCAAGACGTATAGACACAGTCAACTTTCCTGAGTTGGCTGATTTTGAAGATTTTGTGTCGGATGAGGAGCTTGTTCATGATCTGATTTGCCTGGGCTATTCAAAGCCACTACCAAAGTGCTCCAAATTTCATAGGAATGGCTTGAATGGGGAATGGTACACTCTATTTGGAATTATCAATAGGTGTATGACGTCGAAGCACACAGGCATCGACAGATGTAGCATTCACTGTTTACGGATATTTCATGGAATCGCGTTTAACAAGCATTATGATTATGCTCAGTGCATCTGGGAGGACTTAAAGGAGATTGTTCTTGCAAAAATAACAAATAGAGCAAGAAAGTTTGTTCCGCTACAGAGGTTCATACAAATTCTTATCCGAGGAATTCTTCGAGCAAATGAAAATATTCCGAAGCGAGCAAATTCACAGAGATGTCCAGATTATGTGATGATGAGTTTACACGAAGTGCCGAATTCTCCAAATGCAAATATTATGCCAATCCCGGAGTCGTTATTAAAATATGCAGATCAAGAGAGTGAGCATGCGAGATTATATAGGATAGATCATGCTCCAATAGAGACCCAGGAGCCGGGATCTCTTACCCAAGGAGCCTTAGGAATAGAGGAACCTCAGCAAGGGGTTGAAGTTCAGGGTGACCAACCTGTGACTGGGGGAGATGACGTTGTAAGGGGAGGTGACGAAGAGGCTGAGAAATCTGATTCCGAGAGAACTTTGTCGGATATTCAAGAAGAAGAAGGTGAAGGTGATGATAATGATGATGATGATGATGATGGTGCTGATGGAGGTGATCATCATGAAGGAGGAAGTATGATGATAGACATAGTAAGTATTGCTGAAGAGAGTGTGAGGGATACCTTAAACCTAGAAAGTCGGGGTATAACCACATCTGCTGTTAGCTCTCCTATGAGAGTTAGCATTGAAGAAGTCAGGATCCCACTGACGACTGCACACCCAACCATCCACTCAGTCTCCTCTCAACAGGAGATTGTTTCAATTGAGCACCGGGATGAACTTTATAGTCTATCCGAGAGTCATTTGGACTTGATGGATATTGAAACAAGTACACAGCTGCCCGAGTGTACGACATCAGTTCAATCACTGAGTATAGATCCTATACAGCCTAGGACACTCGAGTCAACTTCATCTCTTGAAGTCAGTGTGGTTGAACTTCGTGTTCCCACTAGAACATCCTCAGCAACGGAAGCATTTGTTGCTCCGTCGCTTGAAGAGGTTGGAAGTCCAGTCAGAGCAACTACATTGCCAACTCTGAGTACTGGCCACACAGACGTACTTTTCACAAGTTCGACTGTAGTGATAACTGGAAGTCTACGTGACCCAGTGGTGACTTTATACCCGTTTGTAACTGAATCAACATTGAATCAAGCGTTGAAGGAAGCTGTTGCTGGGGTGAATACGCATGTATCTGCTCAATTGTCTGAGGTAATGGCACAGATGTCAAACATTCACAAGTTCTTAAAGGGTAAGTCTGTTGCAGAGGAATTGATGAAGCAGTCTGAGTCAAATCAAGCAATTGACGAATTAAAGGAAGAGTTGAAAGACTTTGTCTTTGAACAATTTGATGAAATGAGAGAGAGGATGATTAGTTTGGAAAGCACTGTAATAACTGCCTTGGGAAATCTATCAGAGAGAGTTGCGGCGGTTGAAGAAACATGTAAGGCTCAAGCTTCCTCATCCAAAAGGAAACATGATGAGCATGATGAGGACTCCGATGATGCTCCTCATGAGGGGGAGAAGAGGAGAAAGCTTGATGAAACTACACCTAGGGTTTTGATGATCACATACCCGGAGAAAGAAGCTGAAGTTAAAGAGAGAGAGGTCAGGGGCACAAAAGAATCGGCTGGTGAACGAAGTGAGCTGGGATTGATTCTTTATGAAGATGTTCCAGTTCCTTTGAACATTCAGTCTGATATTTACAATTTTGTAGAATATATTGATTCTGATGAAGATGTTCAAGTTAAGCATCATGAGTTGAGTATTCAAGGAGTAGAAGAAGAGAGAGAGGAATACATTGAAGTTTCTGAAGATGATGATGTAATCACTTTAACTGATATTGATTTTAGAGCTGAAAGGATTGAAGAGGAGGAAGCTTTAGTTCAGGAGATCTTGAAAGAAACTGAATCGACACCAACGGTTGAAAAGCCTGAGGTGGTTATTCAAGTTAAGGAAGAAATTGATGAGTTTCCAGTTGAAAACGTGGTAGTTCAAGAAAAGGTTGAATTGAATGAGGTTGAGGTGATGGAAAGATTCTTCAATGAATATGTGCTTGCTGATGAGTCTCAAAAGCAACATAGACTCAGGTTTGAAGCACAACAAGTCGTTCAGAGGGAAATTCAAGACATGCTGGCACTGTTGAACAAAGATGAGATCAGTAAGAAGAAAGTAAAGAAACTTGAGCTTCCAGAGAATAGATCAGCAGAGTTTATCAGAAAAAGGAACAAGATGCCATACATCGAAGATATTCTTGAAAAACGAATATTTTGCAAGAAACAAGCACCATGTTCTTTTCTCAAGTTATTTAGTGTTTTAGAGTCGAACATGCCAAATTTGGTCAACTATGCCAACTTTCTGAGAAATAAGACACAAGAAGTTGAGAAGGTTAAGAGTGAGTTCAGGATAGTTGATCTGGTGAAAATAGAAAAGGACAGATTTGTTAAGATTTTCTATCCAACGTTCACTGTTACTAAAGCTGATGGAAACACTTATACGTTCACAGAAGCAGATATGTTCAATATGCACCTGGTCGACATTGAAGATCTATTTGATGAGTTGTGCAGAAACAAAAGAAACGAACACTGCAGATTTGCACTTAAGACACTTTTTCACTTCATGCATACCAAATTGGTATTGATGTCAGTGCAAGATCTTCAGATAGGTGTTGAACGAGGTATGAGGAAGATCAACATGACAGCTCCTCAGAGAGATATCAAGTTTGCTGGAAAGTTGAAAGAATTCCAAGTTATCATGGTAAAGCATCCAGCAGTTATGTACAGAGATAGAAATAAGAAGCTAGGAGCTATGAGAAGTGTAGAGCTGAACAAATTTTCAGATGGGACTCTGAACAAAGTTTTGAGTGGTTTAAAAGGAAAACTTGCAGCTGATAAAAAGAGAAAGACGAAGAAAGGAGCTCTATTTGTGAATGACCGAAGACTCATGGTTGAGTTCATAATGGAGGCTTTTGGATCGTAAAAGCATTAGAAGATTTGAACAAAAGCTGGGTTTGTCAATTTAAAAGACTTTGCTCTTTCCATTAGAGGGGGAGAATGTTAGATTGTATTTTAATTGATGGAAACAAAGTCTAGGGGTTATTTTGTATTTCTTTAATAGTTGTGAAATATGTATATAAATAGTAGCTTTGACTTTCAACAGAATTAGATCTCTGACATTTCACTTTTTGTACGGAAGAAAGCAGTTACTGATTTGGAATTATTCTCTCATCATTGTAATCGACATTCTCTGCTATTGAATCATTCGGTTAGTAGTTTTGATTACTGAATTGTTATTGTTCTTGATTTGTTGTTTGATTGATATGAAACTATAATTCACAATTTTTTTATTTTTTTTATTTTTTTATGCATTAACACATAACAAGTAATGGGTGACTTTGTTAGATATACTTGAATAATAAACCCGAATAAATCATATTGTTAAATCATTAAGATAAACCATATAAGAACTCATACCTGAATCCATTTATATCGTCTTCTTTATACAGAACCCTAATGACGAACGAACAGGTTGTGAGAGTCTTCCTCACCTAAAGCCTTAATGTTCTAGACTTAACACCAAATCTCTGATAGATGGAGATTAGGGATCTTAGTGTTGCTTTAGGGTATTGGGGACTCTCACTATATATAGAATGAGAATTAGGGTTACCATCAAACCCTAAAGTCCAATAGTATTAGTTTATTAATTAATAGTCCAATAAGTCTATTTAAAGATAAAGCTCAACAATTTAAACATATAAGTCCATCCAAATAGAAATTCTAACAGACTTTGGTTGAAAAACAAATCTGACATAGTGCCAATGCTATTAAGTGAAAAAAATTTTCTTAAATTTAGTACGTGTATTTTTTTCATTAAAGAAGAATAAAGTAATAATACACATGCATATCTTTGGGTTGCATGTCACACGTATAGTGTTTAGATACGATGCAAGTTCAATATTTAAACGAAACGTATCTTCTTTAATTATATGTGTAGAATCCAATGATGATCTTCAAAGAGTCTCGTGCCGGTAACGTGTGGTAATTAATAATAATATGATCAAATCATAAACACTAATATATTTAAAATATAAGAAGGAGAATTTTATTCCAATATCACTTTGGGTGATACATGCCAACTATTTATAGACATCTTACAATGGTTATAACTATTACAAAAGAAAGCAAAAGATTGATAATATGAAAGGTTGAGAGTTCTGGATAGTTATTTATGATTTATTTATAACATGAAACATTTAACCAGAATTTTGGGGGCATCTATGTAGTCGGGGGTAATTAGAGGAGAAAAATCACTACTTTGGCATTTTTATAAAAAAACGAACTTTTTTTTACTTTTTACATTTTCGTCCCTCCATGTTATTTTTTCTTCATAAAAGTCCTCAAGTTAATTTTTTCTTTTTGGTTTGGTGAAAATTGGATATTATAACCCGGTTTTACAGTTTTTAAAACTCATTTACTAATTATAATCGGGCTCTAATAGTCAAATTTCATAAAACTAAAAAAAATTTAACTTGGAGGGACAAAAACGCAAAAAAAAATGAAAACATGTTGGTTTTTTTAAATAAAAAACCCTTTTAATTTTGAAAAAATCAAATTTTTTTATAAACATTCTAACGAACCAAACGCTGCCTTAGGGGGCGTTTGGTTCGCTAGAATCTGATGGAATCTGGTGGAAAAGGAATAGATTTTCCATTCTGATGGGTTGTTTGGTAGTCCAAAGGAATGGAATGATCATTCCACATTTTTAAAAAAAACCCCCCTTTTGAAGGAATGATCATTCCATAACAAAATGAAAGGAATTTAAATTCCATTCTCAATTCCTTTTGATAGGGGTGTTCATAAAATTCCGAATCCGAGCATCCGAAATAAAATCCAAAAATACGATCCGAAATTTTGGATTCGGATAGTAAAATTCCAAAATTTCGGATATTCGGATAATCCGATATCTGAAAATCCAAAAAAAAAAATTTAATTTTTTTATATCTTTGGTATTGATTATTTACATAATATTTGAGTGTTTATTATTATTCTAATGTATATTTTTGAGTTTTATCTTGATATTATAGATTTATTAACTAATATTTTATATATTTTAGTTTTTTAATATTTTTTTAGTCGTTTTGGGTAAAATAATTCCGGATACATTTAGTTTGTGATATATTTATCTTTAATATGTATTTGGATATATAAAATTTGTGTTTTAGATATTAAAAAATTTGATTTAATTTTTAAACAAAAAAGTAAAAATATGAATTTTCGGATATTCGGATAATCCGATATCCGAATCCGGAATTTCGGATATCCAAAATTTCGGATTCGGATAGCAAAATTCACTATCCAAAATTTCGGATTCGGATAGCAAAATTCACCATCCGAAATTTCGGATATCCGGTTTTGAACACTCCTACCTTTTGACAACCATCCGCTCACTCTCAACCCTAGCAGCCACAAAAAAAACTGTTCTTCCTCTCCGGTGCCGATCTGCTAGCCGATGGACGTCTTACCGCCGATCTCCTCCTTCTTCGGTGACGATCAGCTCCGTCTCCGGTGCTGATCTGCTCCATCTGCGGTGACTAGGGTTTTGCTCGTCCTCTCCTCCAGCTCACCTCCTGTTTTTGGTTCCACTACCACTTTTTCTTTTAAAAACTACCATGACCGTGGGTAATTTTTGTTGGAAAAGTTGACAATCATTTAATAACTATATATATATATATATATATATATATATATATATATATATATATATATATATATATATATATATATATATATATATATATATATAAAATCAATACTTAAATTATCTATCATAAATGACCAAATATATTACAATCATGTTTATAGTTGTCTTTTGTACTATATCACATATTATTTTGGTTGTAACACTTTAAGGTATTTGTTTTGTGACTTTGCAATATATCTTATAAAGAAATTGATTAAATAAATCATAGTTTTAAAATATTTTTGTACTTCAAGCAAAAAATTCATTTTGACAGATTTATCAACCAAACGGAAAACAATTAAGGAATTTTATCTGAAATCCATTCCTTTCCTGCCAACCAAACAAACTATAGTATTTGGATTCAGACAGATCCCATTCCTTCCAGAATTCCATTCTTTTGACAGATATCATTCCATTCCGTCAGATTCCAGCTAACCAAACGCCCCCTTAGTGTTAAGTTTATTGCAATATAAATCGATGATGTTGCCAATATGATAATTGAGTAAGCGACTAATGCTAGTACCATATTACACTAGAACATTTGAATGTGGATTATCACTAATCAAACTATTAAACTACGAAAACTAGACTAGTTAATCAACATATTATATCAAATATGGTTTTATTATAGGGAGAATTTCATATATGTCCCTCTAAAACTGTGTAATATCATATATACCCGAGTCAAAAAAAGAATTTCATATATATCCTCTTAAAACTTCATAATATCATATTTACCCAATTTAAAACTTTTATATCATATATACCCTTTAAAACTTTTAAATATATCAAATATATCCAAATTATTTATTTATTCTTTTTTAGTAGTTTAAAACTCATATTAAATATTCATTAATAAAGAAATGACCAATCTACCCTTTTTATTTTTTAAACTTCATAATATCGTATTTACCCAATTGAAAACTTAAATATCGTATATACATTTTTAAACTTTTAAATATATCAAATATAACTAAATTATTTATTTATGATCTTTTATTACTTTAAAACTCATAATAAACATTCTTTTATATTTTTCCTATATAGTAATCTTTATAATATCATATTTAGCAATATACAAATATCAAATTTCTTAAATATATCCCAATAAACATTCTTAAATATTAAAATATTTTTCCTATATACTAATCTTCTCGCTATATATATATATATATATATATATATATATATATATATATATATATATATATACTCCAGATTGTTGGTTGCTATTTTTGGTATCCATGCTCATACAAAACCACCATGGACAACCACCACCACCACTCACTGAACAAGCAAGTCCAAGAAATCGCCGCAGACTGCCACCACCTGTCGGTAAGATACATCCATAAACAAGATGAGCAGCACCGTAACGTTACGGCGGAAGTGCCGGTTATTGATTTTAGTCTCTTAGCTTCTTCATATTCTTCGGAGCTCGAAAAACTTAAATCAGCCGTCATGAGTGTATATATATATATATATATATATGTATATATATAGAGTGAGTGGTTGTGAAATTGATGGACAAAGGTCTCCTTTCTTGAATTACAGAGAGATTGTTTCTAGATATATCTGTTTTGTTAGCCCTCAAACCCCTGTTATTGGACGAAATGTTGATCAAAACGCCCACAATCCATTGAATAGACCCAGAAAAAGCCTTCCAAGACTCAGGAAAGATGGTTGGATGGAAGTTCCAGTATGGGAATTTGAAACTGGTACTTACAGACAAAGTATTTCGATGGAAGTTACGCTGAGAGATATGCCAGACAATAACATTTATGGGTTAATTGTGCAAGGCATTGAGTTTAAACCAATATAGATCCTCTTTATAATCTGGACATTAATTAGATGTAAACCCAGTAAGTTTCATTTTTCTTTTATGATCGATTACATTCTTAACTCCAATTTTTGAACAACTGAATTCTTCATCTGAGTTTTAGGATGCTAACCACCATAAACTTACCTCAGACTCGAAGATAGAGACAAGGGGATTGGTAAACATGATTTCAAATATACATATAGTGAGTGGGTGTGGTGGTGGTGGTACGTGATTAGTATATAGGAAAAATATTTTAATATTTAAGAATGTTTATTGGGATATATTTAAGAAATTTGATATTTGTATATGGCTAAATATGATATTATAAAGATTAGTATATAGGAAAAATATAAAAGAATGTTTATTATGAGTTTTAAAGTAGTAATAGATCATAAATAAATAATTTGGATATATTTGATATATTTAAAAGTTTAAAAGGGTATATACGATATTTAAGTTTTCAATTGGGTAAATACAATATTATGAAGTTTAAAAGATAAAAAGGGTAGATTGGTCATTTCTTTATTAATGAATATTTAATATGAGTTTTAAACTACTAAAAAAGAATAAATAAATAATTTGGATATATTTGATATATTTAAAAGTTTTAAAGGGTATATATGATATTAAAGTTTTAAATTGGGTAAATATGATATTATGAAGTTTAGGAGGATATATATGAAATTCTTTTTTTGACTCGGGTATATATGATATTACGCAGTTTTAGAGGGACATATATGAAATTCTCCCTTTATTATATGTGTTAAAAGGTGTACTGTTCACCAAAATTCAAGAAATGTTCTAAAAAAGGGGTGTTTATTATGAAAAACACGTTTTTTACGTTTTCGTCCCTCCATGTTATTTTATCCATAAACGTCATCAAGTTAATTTTTTTTTTGTTTAGTGAAATTGGATATTATAACCCGGTTTTCCAGTTTTTAAAAACCTGGTTTACTAATTAAAACCGGGCTCTAATAGTCTAATTTTACAAAACTAAAAAAATAATTAAACTTCAGGAATTTTCTAGAAAAAAAAAAATAACATTGATGGATGAAAAGACAAAAACAATGAAATGATTTTAGTTTTTTCCATAATAAATCAAAAAAAAATCTATTTGGAGGTGGTTGAGTGGTGATTAACTTGAAAATAATACCCTTCATAGGAGACCCACGTTCAATTCTCACTGGGTTTAACTTTCACGAAGGTCGTCCATTCCTATATTCAAATGGGTGGTTTTGGTCGGCCTCATAGGCTTGTAGGGTATCCATAGTACTTCGGGATTTCTTGTGAAGTCAACAAAGTCGACTCTGATTAGATTCTCTAGACTAAACAAAAGGAAATTCTTAAACAACAAAAAAAATATTACGAGTAACAGGGAAAAATGTATGCATAGGAGTAAAATGCATCAAGCTAGATACTAAAATGTACCTAGCATCTATGTTGAGAAATAGAAATAAGTCAACAATCAAACATAACACAAAGGGGAAGTCTTCATTCTCAGGTCGATCCAATGCTTGTCTTCTTCTTCTTAATTAATTGGAACTCTCGTTAGCACGGTATAGAATGTAGAAATCAAATGATGCTTCATAAATCGATCTAGAAGTTGACTTAAAGAATCATATTGTTTATGAGTCAATGTTTCTCTGATTGATGATAAAAGGTCATTTAACTCGAACTGACGAAGTGAATGACATACGTGTTCTTATATGTGTGCTTGTGTGATGTAGGGGTGGGCAGTATTTGGTTTGTGACCGAGGAAACCAAAAACCAAATCAAACCGAATCCATTTAAAACCAAACCAAATTTAAAATTCGGTTTTCGGTTTGGTTTTAAACCAAATCGATTATGAAACTTGGTTTTTGGGTTGATTTTTGGTTTAGCTGGTAGCGGACCAAACCAAACCGAATTACCGAATATCTATGTGTATGTGTGTGTGTGTGTAATAGGATACCAAAAGTACTAAGTTTGACTGTTGGGTGAATAATATTACTGATTTAAAATTTAGTGATTTAAAAAATTAATTATAAAAAATATCACCTTGAATTTAAACCATTAATTTTTATATTTTTAAAGATTATATGGTCAATATTGGTAAATCTAGTACTATGGATACTTGTGGTATTAATTTGACCCAAAACTATATATGTACTTAATATATTTATAAATTTGAGGATTCTATTTTTTTGACATAAAATATTTTATGTTTGTTTAACTTGATATTGTGGGATAATATACTTAGTTTTTGGCTATTTGAAATGCTTGAAAGTTTTATGTATGTCATTTGATATTTGATAGTTTGTATTTTGTTTTGCATATTGAATATTGGTTTCTTTGGTTTATAAACTAAACCAAACCAAATTCAAAGTTACATAAACAAAACCACGAACCATAAACCAAATTTGAAGTTGGTTTGGTTTTTGGTTTGAGATAAAAAAATTTCAAATCAGGAAACCAAACCAAAGAAACCAACGAACCCATAAACCAAATCGTTGATCACCCTAGACTGTGATGTTTTCTTAACACTTTAGTTGATTAAAATAACATCGATCAAAACATATATATTGTGGAATACTACATACTACGGAACTTGAAAAGTTTAATTGGAGGGGCCGAAATAAAATTATATTGCATTTTTTAAGTATATGGAGGGGCAAAAGTGTTAATTTATGATTTTTGAAGGTCATAATTTGTAAAACTTTTATTAAACTTATATCGCCATTGGATTTGTACATACATATGTTGTTGTTTGGGCAATTCTTTCGGGTGGGTCAAAATTCATGTAATTGGGTTATGTATGTATATAATAGTAGGCTAAAAATAACCTTTTTTGGGTTGGTCATGGCCCACCCATTTACCACCGTGGATACAACCGTTGTTGTCTTTGGAAAATGGTGCACGTCTTGGATCTTATCTTTTTCATGTTTAGCAGAGGTGTGTAAAATAACCGTATCCGAATAACTCATTCAAACTAAATTTTAAACAGGTTAATTCAGCAAGATTATTCGGTTTTCAGTTTTGTTAATCGGATTAAATGATACCCGAATAATAATTTCGGTTTGGGGATCGGGTGAGATAAAGATTCATGTTTATTGGGTACCTGATTGATCCGTTTAATTTTTAAATCCCTAATTTTAATTAGAATTTGAATTGTTCATAATTTTGAATTATAATTGTTTATATATAATTGTAAATATCTAAATACCTAATTTTAATACCCAAACTATTTAACCCGTTTTACCCAAATTACCCAATCCATTTAAAATACTTTATAGAGGATTCCATTTTTTATACCAAAATCGAATGACTGGTTTAACCCAAACTGAGTAATCCGATACTCATTTGACCCGAAACCGATTAACATATCCCCTTATTTGGTTTGGGTTCGGCTAAATAACTCATACCCTCAAAACCGAATAACCTGATACTCATTTAACATGTCCAAATAACATCTCTAATATTTAGTGCATCCAACGAAAGAAACATAAAGAATCTAAAAATGACAAAAATACAACAATACTCAACCTAGCTAGGGTTGAATTGTTACAACAGAAAGGTGTTTTCTAAATAAAGTGAAAATAAATCTTTAGAGGTTTCGAAAGAGATGATCGCGAAGCGTTATCAACATCATGTTTTATCTAAACTCATCTTTTGTAACCCGTTTTTATTACCTCCGAGCCCCATATTTATCCTGATTGATGCTTTTTTATATAATGGAGATGTTATTTCTACAAAATATATAGGTGTGTTTGATATATATGATTGTTGTCACAATTAAGAAATAATAAATAGATTGAATAACTACAAAACTGATAATATATTTTAATATATCTATTTCTTTGATTCTTAAGTTGGTAGTAAAGAGAATTAAATTAACAAAAACACTTAGATGACGTTTCGAACAATGGAATCATAAGAAATATAATCGTTTATGTTTTATTAGGTGTTTTAAATATTAATGGTCAGTAGTTGCAATTGGCAAAACAAAAAATGAAAGAAAAACTCTAAAATTTCATTTTCTTTCTATATTTCTTTTATTCTTACTACTAGGTTAATACCCATGTGTTACATGGATTGATATAACATATTAGTTATAAATTAAATATTTATAAAGAGGTGGATCCTTTAGGAATCATTTCTTAAATTAAGATACAATAAAACCCAATAAAAATATGAAAAACAGACAAAATCATTGAGTCAATGGTAAATAATGACGACTCTAAGTCAATGTTTAAGTAAAAAAAAGACAGTTAAGATTTTATTCAAAATATTTGAATTATTGATTTAAATATACTATTTTATGGTTATTACATATGTGATTCAATTCAATTGATATCTTCTTATTACTGATTCAAAAATGTTAAACCTTCACTCTATTTTATTTATTGTTGTGTTATCATCAATCTCATAGAAATCAACAAAATAATTTTTAAATGGTAATTATTTTATCTTTTTAATTTTTTTTTTTGAAGTATATTAATCTAAATTGTATACATTTTTTAGAGACTATTAAATTAAACTATTTATAAATTTTCTTATTGAAGGTGGTTTAATTAATAATAAATATCTATTGATTAAGTGATTAAAACATGATATAACAATTCCAGCGTCAACTTAAAAAATAATCAAGATTATTCGAAATTAAGTTATCTTAAAATATAAAATTTGCAACATTAGTTTTGAAGTTTTAGAAAATATTAATACACAATTCTATTAAAGACAATACATTTGAAAAACTGAATGATTATTTAATTATAATGTGTCATAAAGATTCGATTTTCAAAATTATTATATACTAAGGTTTGTAGTTCTTATTTCATACAATTATTTATTCTTTCGGGTGGCATTTAAATTTGAAGCTTATTATTTTATAGATCTTTTAAAAAAATTTATTTTAAATTTTAAATTTGAAGTTTTTATTTTATTATTTTTTAAGATTTATTTATATTTTTGGGACATTTAAACTTGAAGTTCATTATTTTATTGATTTTTTACACTTTTTTATTTTACATTGTTAATTTTAAAAAATTTTAATAAGTATTAATTATAGTTTCAATTAGTTTAGGAAGCAGAAATAATAAGTTTCAATCATAAAGTATAATTAAATCAATTAAATGAAATGCATGTTACTCAAATTAATATTAATTATATTTTTGGAAAAAGAGCAGGAAAATAAAAAAGTAATGTATTAGGAGAATGACACGTGTCAAGAGTTGTTCTCATTTATTATAATACTAGGTTATTACCCATGTATTACATGGGTTACTTTTAGAAATTGATATATATATATATATATATATATATATATATATATATATATATATATATATATATATATATATATATATATATATATATATATGTTCAAGATCTATGGAAAACCATCTTTGACTGGAAAACTGGAAACCATATTAAATGCACATGTTCATTACGGTAAAATGTTAAATTTAATGCACAACTACAATATACATATGTTCAAATGTGCATTATTATTGACTAGTTCACATAATTTACATGTTCATTAGGATAAAATGTTCCATTTCATGCAAAATAACAATATGCACATGTTCAAATGTGCAATATGCACGAACATGTGTATATTACGCATTTTTGCATGAAATTAAACATTTTGTCTTAACGAACATGTAGATGATATGAATTAGTTAATCATAATGCAATTTTGAACATATGTATATTATAATTTTACATGAAATTTAACATTTTATCATAATGAACATGTGCATTTGATATGGTTTTCGAGTTTTCCAGTCTAATATAGTTTTCCATGGATCTCGACCCTATATATATATATATATATATATATATATATATATATATATATATATATATATATATATAATTATATGAATAATAAAGTTTGCTTAATATTAGTTATATAATAATTATATAAATAATAAACTTTGCTTAATTTTAGTTAGTTAGTTATTAAATTAATCCATATTAGATTTACATAGATTTGATTTTCTTTAAAATTTAAAAATAAATCAGTAGATAACGTGGCAAAAGGAGAGAGCGACATGTGACAAATTAAATGAGAGCATGTCATGTGGCATTTAGTTACTCTTTTAATAGTATAGATATATATAGATATAGATTTTGCTAGGAAAGATAAGAATTGTAATGTATATTAAACTCAATTATCTTTTTTCCATTGAGAATTGAAGCTTCTATCACAAGATAAAAACCTTATAAACAGCAGTTTTATTCTCTCAATTCCACTGTACCAAACATTTCATTAATGAGTGTTTGATACAGCGGTATAGTAGGGAATGGAATCAATTATAAGTTTTACAAGTTTGTTAACTAATAAATTATCATTATTCACGATTCTACCGTATCAAACACATATTAAATATTGAACACTTACAATAAGTGATATAAAAAGGCATCATGCATGGTTCTTGTTAATTGTAACACACACACAATACAAAAACATCTTTAACGACCCCTTTAGCGACATATTTTATGTTAGCGACTTTTAGAGCGACGCAATATAGTCTGTCTCTATATACACGTCGCAAATTTAGCGACATGCTGTAATACGTCGCTAAAATAAAAGTTTAGGGACATAATTGCTAAAATACGAAAAGATTGTGGGTTTTTTACAACATTAATCAAGTGAAAAATTTTTAAAAAAAAACTTGTTTGGTAACCGATCAAACAGGTTAATCGCGATACCGGGTTCAATAGTACCTAACTGCGAAAATGAAAAAGGTAGACAAGGTTTTTCAGTAATAACCCTGAAAATAATCACCTCATATCCATGTGACATATACTGATGATACCGGGTTCGGAAAATTACCCGACCCAAGAAATCTTCACATTTGTTTTGCTTCAGCATAAAAACGATAAACGTCATGAGTTCATGCCATATCTCCAAACTAGTCCTCAAAAGTAGTCAAAAAGCCATAAAAAATGCACAAAAGCCTCCAAAACAGTATAATTTTCGGACCAAAAATAGTGAATTTTGAGTCTTTTTTATCGGTTTCCTACGAATAATCTTCGTTGTATCTATCCTTTGATGGAAAAGTTTGTGTATATATAGCCATATATGCAAATACATTGTTCATCTTTACATTAAAGAACTTCATTAAACCATGGTAAAAATGGACGGACAACGAAGGTGGTGGTTCATGGCGGTTGTGGTGGTGGCGTGGTGGTTGAAAGGCGTTGTTGGAGTGGCACAGGCTCCGGCGATATGGGTGATGGGAGATTCGTTAGTCGATAGTGGGAATAACAACTTCCTTAGGTCGATTGCGAGAGCGGATTATTATCCTTATGGCTGCGATTACTATCGTGGTCCTTCCGGTCGATTTTGTAATGCAAGAACATTCTCTGACATTCTTGGTTCGTACTTGATTGATGTCTTTACTTGTTTTCGTAACTTTAACAAATTTGATTGATTGTTGTATCGTGTGTTTTGAACAGTTTGAATTGAATTCTGAACGATTTTCGGTTTGCAGGAGATTGGCTTGGAATAGCGGCTCCGCCTCCGTTTGCGGATCCAAGGACGGCCGGAAACCGGATTCTGGGTGGTGTTAATTATGCTTCTGCTGCTGGTGGTATCCTTGATGAAAGTGGTCAACACTATGTAAGTCAAACATTTTGACTTCTAAAGTCAAACCAACTATTGGTGTAACATTTTGATTTTACTAAAAATTCAAAGAATACTTCAAAATGAACCATCTTTGAGTTATGTTATGGTGAAATGAATAATGTCCAGGAAACTTACCAATAAATGTAATATAAAATACAAAATTTGACAATAAAGGTATTGTAAAAATTACTTACAATTTAGCGACAAAATATAAATTGGTTTGTCGGAAAAAGTTTGGTTCTTTTTTGGATATTTGAACTAATTATTTCGACTTTCGATTGCAGGGAGATCGTTACCCGTTGAGCCAGCAAGTTGTGAACTTTGAGACGACGTTAGGCCAGTTAAGGACGATGATGAGTCCCGAAAGCCTCACTCAATACCTCGCGAACTCCATTGTAGTTATGGTTTTCGGCAGCAATGACTACATCAACAATTACCTAATGCCAAACTTGTACCCGACAAGCCGAACTTACAATCCCCAAGCATTTGCCACCCTTCTTCTCAACCGTTACGCCCGTCAAATTCACGTATAACTTCTTTTATATCTTTTATTTTCTCTATGGTACCAATCTACATTGGCCATTTAATTTTATCGATGTTTTCGAATGATCTTTATAGGCACTATACAGTCTAGGACTACGAAAATTCTTTCTACCAGGGGTTGGACCACTTGGTTGCATTCCTAACCAGTTAGCCACGGGTCAAGCCCCTCCTGGGAGATGCTTGGACTCAGTGAACCAGATGGTCGGACCCTTTAACGAGGGGCTCAAACAACTTGTGGGTCAGTTTAATGGTGGCTCGCACCCTGGAGCCGTATTTGTCTATGGAAACACATATGGTGCTTTTGGTGACATCTTGAATAATCCTGCAAGATACGGTATGCACATACAAAACTTGATAATCAAACTCGATCGAGCTAGATAATTGTTAATTACGATTAATTCTTTTAAAACTTATCAAAAATTTTCTTCTTTTTAGGGTTTACGGTGAGAGATCGAGCATGTTGTGGTATAGGGAGGAACCAGGGTCAAATAACATGCCTCCCGTTAGCAGCGCCATGCTTCAATCGTGACCAATACGTGTTTTGGGATGCTTACCATCCAACTCAAGCGGCAAATGGTGTTCTTGCCCAACGAGCGTATTCTGGATCCGCTACTGATTGTTATCCAATGAACGTTCAACAACTGGCACAACTTAGGTTGTAATCGTGTTTAGTGATCGTTGTTTTAAGGTGTTTGAAGAAAAATAAGGTTATATATGTTGTGAATTTTACATGTTAAAAAATATGAAGCTTGAAAAGACAACTATTTGCATTTGTAATGTGATTTTACTATATATATAATCCCAACCACTTTGCTTTTCATGGATTACTTTAACCGAAAGTATGGAGGGTGTAAGTGTAAAAAACAAAAGCTAAGGGCTTTTCATGAAAATGGTATTTGTGATGTTGTTCAATTTGATAATATTATATAAATAAATAAATTTGAACAATTTGGTTGAATTATAATTTATTTAATTTGAATTTACATTGTTTATGAAAATATATAGAATCTTTATTTGCAAAATCTATACTATGTATATCTATCTATTCTATTAAAAGAGTATATAGATTGCCACTTGACATTTAACTAGATTGCCAATTGGCGCTGACTCCATTTGACATGTGTAATTTACAATTTTTATTTAAATAATTAATTTCAATTTCAATTAATTATATCTACTATATTTTAGGGATTCTGTTAACAACTCTATGTTAATAGAAGTTCTTTTCAATGGTTAATATCCGACATTTGTAAAATGAATAATTACGATTTCTAAGAGTTAATATTAATTTATTAATAAACCTAATACTTTATTGTATATCCAATTATGTATTGTTATTAATTAGAAATAAAGTCATGAAATTTATTATGCTTTTCCCAATTATATATGATTACAATATATAAAACTTAAAACTAATATTGAGTCAAAAAAATTTTCATGAAATTTCAAATTTTGTACTGTTTATTATCGAATTCTATAATTATTCTAAATTTAAAATTTATTAAAATAATTATTATCGAAACAAATCCGTATATTATACGGGTAATAAACTAGTATATAATAAAGGAGAATATAATCTGACACATGGCGGCGTTATCATATTTCACCAAAAAAGATAAATACAAAATTATTATTTTTAATATAAAGTAAAATAAGATAAATATAACTAAGTTTTTCTAATATCTATAAACGTAAATAAATAAATATAACTTTATTAATTTTAATATAAAATAAAATAAAAGATAAATACAACTATTTTTTTAATATCTATGAATTTCACCAAAAAAGATAAATACAAGATTTAAATCTACATTCAAGTTATATCTTATATATACTTTTCTACAGAATCAGGTTCATCAGCGTACCTATGAAATTCCAGCGTACCCTAATGTGAATGATCATTCACTCATATTTTTTTGAATAGACATGTATAAGACAATATTATAAGATTCTTTTTCAATAGGAGCAACATCATAAATCTTGTGAATGGTAAAAAAAGATCATGTGAATGGACATTCACACCATTCACATGGTGTGAAATGACGAATGGTGTGAATGACCATCCACATGGATGACCATTCACATAAATATGCATTGAACATTCACATAATTTTTAAGGACACAGAAAGTGTGAATGTATGTGAAATTCATATATCATGTGTATAACATTAATTTAAACATGATTATGAGAAAAAAAATTAAAAAAAACTTTTTAAGGTTGGTACCTTTAGGTTCACTTGATTTCGAGAGATACTTTTTTAAACCTGACTCCTTATCTACATATCTAGTTAAAAAAATATATTATTTTTTATATAAACTTATTAATATACACTAACAATAAATGAAAATCATATAAACAATTTTAAATATTTAAAAAGTAAAAATAATACAGCATTAATAAAATCATATTTCATAACATTTTATTTATTATAAAATATATACAAACATTACGTTTTATACGTAAAATTAAAATTTTAAATTATATCAATTAAATATATATGAATTTAGAAATAAAAAAAATTTAATAAAATGTTTAAATTTAAATACATTTTATCTAACCAATTATTTATTAAAAATTACTCATGTAATATGTGGGTTCATAAACTAGAAATGTATCAATTTAATATTGATAATTATAACATAATTATAATACTTTGTAATTCCAAATTTATGACGACCCGCCCATTTATTTATTTTTTCAATTGTTGATCCATTATGAATTATCGGACACTTTAGTCGCTAAAATTAAAGTTATTCAATATTTTCTTAGGTTAAGGTCTTACAATAGCAACCTACTTTTGAAAATGTATCGTTATGGTACGTCTACTTTTTTAATTGTCTATATGGTACGTGTACTTCATTTTTTGTATCGATATGGTCATTCTACATAATAGAGCCCGGTTTTTTACATACGAAACAGAGTTCTAATGGTATGAAAAACAGGGTCTATTACAAATACGGTCATATCGGTATGAAAAATTAAAGTACAAGTACCATGTCGACATTTAAAAAAGTAGACGTACCATATTGATAAATTTTCAAATGTAGGTTACTATTGTATGGCTTTACCCCTATTTTCTTAACAAACATAGTTTGTTTGTTTTATTAGTTCTTGACTTCTTGAAAACAACCGTGATTATAAAAATTCATCTAAAGTTACTTCATCGAAATAAGCATGATAGATCGGATAATATTGTATCTAGAGATGAGGTCGGTTCAATATATGGTGCGGTCGTTGTTTTTTCCCAACTTTTATTTTAAAAAATAGAATACTGTACCGGACTTAACCCGATGTAACTGATCAGTTTGATGGAATATATCATAGGAACTGAGGTCCTGCCCAAATATATCCGGTTTGGTCCGGTTCGGGTTAGGCTAAAATGAGTTTTTTCCATCCCTAATTTTATCATATATTTATACAAAATAAGAGATCAAATACATTTTTAATCAACCAATTGATAGAAATACTTGAATAATAAACCCATAATAATTAACCATAATGCCATAAGATAAACCATAAAATATACGATACTTTAGTCCGTTGATATTAACTTTCTATGTGGAATCTTGAAAGCGATCTAATGTCACTTGTTAGAAACATTTGCATAAAAAACCCATAAGGATTAAAGGTAATGTCAAATAATTAAGATAAACCATAAACTAAATAATATATGAATCCATTAATATTGTCTTCTTTATGTAGAATCCTAACTACAAATGAATGGTGTAAGTTTTTCTCACCCAAAACCTTTAGGGGACGTTTGATTCGCGGATTTCCTGAGATTTACTGGGATTTGCATTTAAAATTCTGTGTTTGGTTTGCAGATTTCAGTAAGGATTTAAAATCCTAGGATTTCTTTAAATCTCTTCCATCTTTGTTATTTATAAACTCAGCATCCCCCCTAGGATTTTAAATCCTAGTTACCTTGCATTTTTCAGATTAACAATTTTTTTTCTAAATATATAATGTAGATTCTTTGACAAAATCCTGACAAATGCAAATGGTGCATAATGCAAATCCTTTGACAAAATGCAAATCCTAGAAAAAAAAATCTACGAACCAAACGCCCCCTTACTATTTTAGACTTAACAACAGATTACTAATAAATGGAGACTAAAGGATCTTAAGGTTGCTTTAGGGCATTTGTAACACCTCGAATAACTATAAGGTAATTAAGTAGCCTTAACTTTGTTGCAATAATGAATATAATGGAATTATGGTTGATCTATGAAGTTATATAAATATTGGTAAAATGATAAATATAACAATGTGGTTATAATAATATTGGGGGGACTATTTGGAAAGTGTTGTGGGTATATAAATTTTAGATTTTGTGATCATGAAGTTAATATTATTTGAACTCTATAATAAATATCTTAAGTATTACTAATCATAACAATATACTTTATATATTTGAGAAATGAAAGAGTTCTGATGGAAGGAAGGGTGTTAGATGTAATGTGGGGAAATGTTGAGGGTTGAGGTGGCAAAGGCCAAACCTCACTTCCACTTCCTTTTGTTATTGTGTAAACCCCGTAGGAAATGCATTGAATTAGCTCTCAATATAAAGACACAATATTTACATAAAGGAACCCTACACTATACAAATATTTAATTTAATACACCCTCGCAGTTGGAGCGTGCGTTTCACAAACGTTCAAACTGGTTCTGAAATCTAAAAATAATTGTGTAGGTAAACCTTTTGTAAAGATATCTGCAAACTGATGAGCGGAAGATACATGTAACACATGAACATGACCAAGAGCAACACGTTCCCTAACAACATGTAAATCGATATCCACATGTTTGGTACGTTGGTGCTGTACTGGGTTAGATGCGAGATACATGGCACTGACATTATCACAAAAGACAACGGTGGCACGGTTTAACGGATAACGTAGTTCAAGGAGATTACGAATCCAAGCGTCCTCAGTAACAACATTTGGCACACCTCTGTATTCAGCTTCAGCACTGGAGCGAGAAACAACAGGTTGACGCTTGTCACCAAGAAAAACGCAAAATCCAGAAGTGGATCGGCGTGTCTCAGGACAGCTGGCCCAGTCAGCATCAGTGTAAGAGACCAAACGATCAACTACCAATGGACGAAGACGAAGACCATAGGATAAAGTTCCCTGAACATAACGAAGGATGCGCTTTAAGGCGTTGAGATGAGGTTCACGAGAATCATGCATGTAGAGGCAGATCTGTTGAACCGCATAAGTGAATCTGGACGTGTGATCGTGAGATATTGTAACGCACCGACAAGACTTCGATATAGAGAAGGATTTGAGACAGGTTGACCTGCTGAGGACAGTTTGGCCTTAGTATCCGCAGGAGTGGAATAGGGGTTGCAAGAAGACATGTCAGTACGATCAAAGGATTTCGCGAGCAAACATAGTTTGTGATAGAGACAAACCGGAGAATCGCGTTTGGCAGAAACGCCTAGAAAGTAGGAGAGAGAACCAAGATCAGTCATAGAAAACTCAGACGAGAGACGAGAGATAACTTTAGCCACGGGAGATGGAGATGACGCTGTCAAGATGATATCATCAACATATAGTAGTAGAAAGATGGAATCAGCATCACTGTGAAAAGTGAACAGGTTGGGATCAGATCTGCTACTAAGGAAGCCAATGGAAGCTATATAAGCGGCAAATCGATGATACCAGGCTCGTGGTGCCTGTTTAAGACCATAGAGAGCCTTAAGGAGTCGACAAACATGATTAGGAAACTGAGGATGAACATAGCTAGGAGGTTGTTTTATATGAACCTCTTCGGTCAGATCACCATTTACAAACACATTTTTGACGTTAAGTTGGTGAATGGGCCACTGACGGGATATAGCAATACTAAGAACAGTGCGGATGGTGACAAGTTTGACAACAGGGCTAAAGGTTTCATCAATCTAGACATGGCTGTTGGGAAAACCTTGAGCTACAAGACGACCCTTGTATCGATTAAGCTTGCTAGTACTGTCATGTTTGTGTCTGTATAGCCATCAACATCCTACAATGTTGACACTTGAAGGAGGAGGAACAAGAATCCATGTTTTATTGGATAAAAGAGTTGATATTGCAGCATCCATAACGGATTTTCAATTTGGATCTCTAATAGCTTGAGCTGTGGATCGGGGAATTGGAGAAATATCAGAAGTGACAGATAGATTAAGAATTTGACGTGGTTTTAGGTGACGAGTTTGGGACCTAGTAACCATAGGATGAGATGGTTGGGAGATGGGGATGAACAATCCTCCGAGGCAGATGTATTAGGTGTCGTAGAGGAAGAGGTGGGGGATGACTGAGTTGATCCAGTAGAGTGTGGTTGAGAGACAGTCGGGTTGGGTGAAGAGGAGAGGGAAGAGAGAGGAATAGGAGTTTCCTCAGATAAAGGAGGGGAGTGAAAATCAGCAAACGAAAAGTGTGTCTCATCAAAGACGAGATGACGAGAGATAATCACAGTTTGTGTAGTCGGGTCGAGACATCGATATCCACGATGATCTGGTGAGGGACCTAGATAAGCACAGGCAGATGATCAAGGAGAGAGCTTGTAAGGAGCAGTTGAAGATGTGTTGGTGTAGCATAAGCAGCCAAACACACGAAGGTGATTGTAGGAAGGGAAGAATCCGAACAGAAGTCCAAAAGGGGTTTTGAATTGAAGAGTAGTGGTGGGAACAAGGTTAAGAGTGTGGACAGCATTGAGTAGAGACTTAACCCAAAAGGAAGTGGGTAGACGCGCTTCAATCAAAGATGTGCGAATGATGTTATTAATGGTGCGAATAGATCTTTCAGCTTTGTCGTTTTGTTGAGACGTGTATGGACACGAGAAATGAAATTGTATTCCAGTAGTTTGGAAAAGATGGTGAAAATCTTTATTATCATATTCACGCCCATTATCACATTGAAAACTTTTTATGTCAGTTTTAAATTGATTACTAATATAAGCTCGAAACTGAAAGAAAGTTTTAAAAACATCACTTTTTGCACCTAAAAGTAAAACCCATAAAGAATGTGAGAAATCATCCAGAAACAATATATAATATTTGAAGCCGCTATTACTTAAAACCGGAGATGTCCACAAATCAGAATGCACTAATTCAAATAACATAGAAGTTTTTGAAGTAGAAAAAGAAAAAGGTAAACGACAATGTTTGCCAACCTGACACGCATGACACATCGGTACATTATTCGTAGAGCATGAAATAAAATTGCAATTCTTTAAAAAAGATAAAATTGACGGGCCCAGATGACCTAGACGTCGGTGCCAGGTGGAAGCGGAAACCGTGGAGATAAAAGCAGAGACTTGCGAGGAAACAGACGGAAGAATAGGATAAAGATTGCCCACACTATCACATCGCTGGATGACGTGACCTGTTTCAAGCGTGTGTCATGGATTTGGGTGGTAACTGGGACGATCACCTCCCATTGGTTGAATTTGGGTGGTAACTGGGACGATCACCTCCCATTGGTTGAATTCTCTTACAATAACAGTTACCATTCCACTATCAAGATGGCACCGTTCGAGTTTCTGTATGGCAGAAGGTGTAGGACTCCAACGTGTTGGAGGGAAACAGGAGAAACTCCTATCGCCGGACCAGCGTTGTTGCAAGAAACGAACGAAAAGATCCAACTCATTCGACAGTACATGAAAACGGCACAAGATCGACAAAAGAACTATCATGATCGCCGACACAAAGCAATAGAGTTTCAGAAGGACGATTGGGTATACTTAAAGGTTTCCCCAATGAAAGGTGTTACAAGATTCGTAAAGCGAGGAAAGTTATCACCTCGATTCATAGGACCCTTCAAGATACTAGAAAGAATTGGGAATCAGTCCTATCACTTGGACTTGCCGGAAGAGTTATCAGGAGTTCACCCGGTCTTCCACGTAGGATACTTAAGAAAGAGTCTGGTGCCCGAGAGGGAACCATGGACTGATCACTCGGACATTAAGGTTGACGAACGGCTAAGGTTCGTTGATGAACCGGAGTGCATTTTGGAGACAAAAGTCAAAAAGCTACGGAACAAAGAGATCAGGATGGTGCTGGTCAAGTGGAAGCATCATCGGGGAGCTAATCACACTTGGGAATCGGAAGAAGACATGAAGACTAAGTACCCAAGTTTGTTTAGCGCAGCATGACTTCGCGGACGAAGTATAGGCGTGGTGGAGCCCATGCTGTAACATCCCAATTTTCAATTATGTGTAATTTACAATTATTTGGACTTAATGGTTGTGTTAATGAATTATTATGTCAATTTAAGTTACTTTGATCATAATATTAGTTAAATGAGAAAATACGAAGTTGAGGGGTGAGTTATGCAAATGGGTCAAAAATAGACATAAAAAGAGAAAACCCCTTCATTTTTCACCATCTCCTTCTCTCTCTAACTCTCTCGACTCTCTCTCTTTCTCTCTCTAAAAACCCACCAATTCATCATCCAATAATCCGAAAATTGTTAGATTCAAGTGCTAAAATTCTGGATTCAAGTGATTTGGAAGGAACTATAAGCATTGCAACAAACGATGTAAGGTAACATTCATCCAAACTTGCAAATTTGATGGTTTTTGGTTCGGTTTTTGTGAAATCCGAATCATTGGATTTTGATTCAAGATGTTAATGCATGTTATATATTATGATGGATTTGTTGAAATCGAGCATATATGTTATAGTGTACAAAATTTCAGAATCAGATTCAAAGTCTAAGTATGATTTCTGAAATTAGTGTGTGTTTTAGTGTGTGTGTTCATCGAGACATGCTGAAAAATGGACATATATGGGTTATTTTTGGTACATTATGGTATATTATAAGTTGATATAGTGTATATAAGTTCACATTTATAATATTAGACTCAGAAACATGCAAAAATGACCCAAACATAATTTCTGGAAAATATTGGAAATTTTCTAAGGATGAACTCGGATGATGATCCATCCGAATTCGGATCCCCCATTTTCGGATCATGCCCAATTCGGACCAACAGTAACTTCGGACACGTCCCAATTCGGACCCCATACCCATTTCGGACCAATGCCAAATTCGGACCACACACATTTCGGACTCCACCTAATTCGGATCCTACCCCAATTCGGACCATCCGGATTTCGGACCATCCGAATTCGGATGTGGTCCGAATTCAATTGGGATTTCATTTAAATTACAGAAATTAAGTTTTAAGCAATTACTGACACAAAATCACTATTACACTTACTTTACAGATCATTGTGGTGTTATCAAAACACACATTGATTCAGGATCAAGTCACACAATACCAATCACTGTGAGTTGCAGATTATCATTCGAACATTTATTGTTTTTACATTCATGTTTATACATTCAATGGCATGTTCACGTTGTTCATATACTTCATTTGGCACTCATGAAATGATTTGTTGTTATGATGCACACTCGTACTTGACATGTAACACACATGTAGCTTGCGTTCATTTGAAAGTGCATCTATTTACATCATGCTTGCACTGCATGATCACTACTTCACACTCTGATGCGACCTGGGCTGGGGCTGACAGCAGGCCACTGTCGGGGACTGATCATCCCACTCGTATCCCATCAGGTTTGGCACATCCCCGATCAGCATATTGAACTGCCAACCCATGCTTGCACTGCATGGTTTTCACATACACTGAGGCTTACACTGCGGATATTCACATGCATGGGGCTTACACTGCCCATGGTTAAGCATTGTTTGTAAAGAAATATTTGTTGTATGCATAATCTGTTATCTCACTAAGCATTTAGCTTACTGTTAACTCACCATGTTTTCAGGCAAAGGCAAAAGTGTAGCTGGACCTTCCACTTAAGCAATTCATTTCAATATCCCGAAGACTTTAGAAGCTATTGGTACACCGATGTAGCTTTGGGGCTGGGAATTTGTTACTTTTAAACAATTATGATGATGTAATAGCTAGACTTAAACACTGTAGACATTTACTTTCATTGCTTTAGTGTGGATTTTCTTAACTCTATCTTAAGTATTCAATTTCAATTATTATGATACTCATTGGGTTGTTAGTCGATCCTGGAGATTACAATTATATCATTAATTCATGAGGACGTCTCAGTTTGGTATCAGAGCATTAGTTTGAGGTTTCAAGTGTCCGCAAGGACTTGGACTCAAACTTAGGTTATGATATTAGAATGAACTTCTAAGTAATGATCTGAACTAAGATAGGATTGACATGCACACGGGGACACACGAAGGGTAACTGTAAATACTTAGGACTTACAAATAAATGTTCTAAATATAAGTTGTTATATTTCAGAACATGTCAGGAGACGATATGACTCCTCAACAGATGTTCCAGATGATGCAAGCTCTTATGGAACAGAACAATGAGCTACAATCCAAACAAATGGCTGAGCAGGCTCAGTCATTTGCAGATCAGTTAAGGGCCAGAGATGAGGCCGAGGCAAAACGTAAAGCTGATAAACGAAAGAACAAGGAACAACAACAGGACGACCAAGAGGAAAGACTAGACACTGGGTCTTCTAATAGATCAAGGGGCTGTAGGTTTAAGGACTTCAAAAGTAACGGAGCTGTTACTTTTGATGGAACCGGAGATGCTGTTACAGCATTGGAATGGATCACCACCACGGAACGAACTTTCAGGATCAGCGACTGCGCTGATAAAGACATGGTCCGCTTTGCAACCGCTATGTTTGCAAGGGACGCTGTTATGTGGTGGGACGCAATGACACATGTGTTGACGATGGAGGTAGTGTCACACATGTCATGGAGCGAGTTCAAGGAAGTGTTTTCTCAACAGTACTGTCCAGCCGACGAGAAGCGACGTCTCGAGGCAAAGTTCCTGAATCTGACTCAAGGAACGAAAACGGTTACACAATATGCCGTTGAGTTCACTCGATTGAGTCTGTTCGCACCCCATCAAGTAGACACAGAAGAGAGGAAGATAGCCCGGTTTGAGGCTGGACTAGATTATGAGATACGCCGAACCATGAGTGGGGTTCGGTATACAACGTTTGCTGGATTACTCGAGGCTGCTCGAAATGTGGAGCAGATTGTCTTATTATCTGGATACGTCATCGGGTCAGCCGCCGCACCACCGACTCAACCATCGCCGCCAAAAAGGCAGCGGGAGTCTGGATCCTCCCGATTCTCTTCTCAATCCCATCAACAGTCATCATCACCCAAGAAGGGAAGGGCCTTCTCGGCCAGTTCAGAAATGAGGGACTGCAGACGATGCAGAAAGGCGCACTCTGGGGAGTGCAAGACTCAAGACATGTACTGCTTCTGCTATGGGCAGAAAGGCCATCACTGGGAGCATTGTCCTTGAAAAGATGATGCGTGCTACAACTGCCACAGACTTGGCCATTTTTCAAGGGACTGCCCGAAACCCCCACGAGATCAGAATGCTCCACAATCAACAGCAAGATCTTCTTTAGCTTCCACGGCTCGCAGGGATCAATCTCAAAGGGCTCCAACAAGGGCGTTCCAAATCACAGCTGAAGAAGCAAAGGATGACCCGGAGGTGGTCACTGGTACGTTTTATGTAAATTCAATTCCTGCACGTGTACTGTTTGACTCTGGAGCAAATCGTTCGTTTGTCTCCACTACATTTGCTCGTCAATTTAACATGCCAACTTCCAAACTGCAATTTGTACTTGACATAGAGACTGCTAGCAATATGTTAGTAAAAGCAGACAAAGTGTATAGGAATTGTACATTATTGGTAGAAGACGTAGTATTCAATATAGATCTGATCCCTATGGAGTTCGGGGAATTCGATATCATAGTAGGCATGGACTGGTTAATTCACAATGAGGCCCAAATCGTTTGCAAGAAAAGAATGATCAAGATTACCACTCCCGAGGGCCGAGATATTTGCATATATGGTGACAGACACAAAGGCGACTTGTGCCTTATTTCAATTGCAAAAGCCCGAAAGCACGTTGCTAAGGGTTGTTCAGCTTACTTAGCCTACGCTGTCGATGCAAAGGCTGAAGTTCCAGTCGTTTCTGAATTTCCAGATGTCTTTCCAGAAGATATCTCGGGATTGCCACCTGATCGCCAAGTGAAATTCTGCATCGATCTAATTCCTGGAGCTGCTCCAATAGCAAAGGCTCCGTATCGCTTAGCCCCTGCTGAGATGCAGGAAATGATGAAGCAGTTACAGGAGCTACTTGACAAAGGTTTTATCCGCCCAAGTTCATCTCCTTGGGGCGCTCCTGTTCTGTTCGTCAAAAAGAAAGATGGCACATTGCGTATGTGCATCGACTACCGAGAACTCAATAAAGTCACAATAAAAAACAAGTACCCATTGCCCCGGATTGATGATCTCTTCGACCAGTTACAACGCGCAAGCTACTTCTCGAAGATTGATCTTCGTTCGGGTTATCATCAACTCAAAGTACACTCAGATGACATTCCTAAGACGGCTTTCAGAACTCGTTACGGACACTACGAGTTTCTGGTAATGCCATTCGGTCTCACAAATGCGCCGGCTGCTTTCATGGATCTCATGAATCGAGTCTGCCGGCCAATGCTCGACAAATCGGTCATCGTGTTCATCGATGACATTCTCATTTATTCAAAAACCGAAGAGGATCATGCAGAACATCTGAGAGAATTACTAGAGTTGCTACGCAAAGAGCGACTTTATGCCAAATTCTCTAAGTGTGAATTCTGGTTGAGGCAGGTACGACTCAACATTCGAAATAAATTTCATGATCCTTATACTCAATCATAAATTCTTTTATTAACTTGTACCTCTTAAAACAATCAATTCAGATCCAATTCTTGGGGCACGTGATATCTGGTGCTGGGATTGCTGTTGATCCTGCAAAGATCGAAGCTATCCAGAACTGGGAATCACCCCGCAACGCCTCAGAAATTCGTAGCTTTCTGGGTTTGGCTGGTTACTACCGCCGATTCATCAAAGACTTCTCCAAAATCATCGTTCCACTTACAAAGCTGACTCAACCTTCTTTTGGAAAGAAGAACAACAAGCTGCCTTTGATAAATTGAAGAGTCTGTTAAGTGAAGCACCAATTTTAGCCCTGCCTGAAGGGAACGAGGACTTTGTAGTTTATACAGATGCATCAGGCATGGGTTTGGGCGCTGTTATGATGCAAAGAGGAAATGTCATAGCATACGCTTCCAGACAGCTCAAACCACATGAGAAAGATTACTCTACTCACGATCTAGAGCTAACTGCTGTGACATTCGCTCTCAAACTTTGGAGACACTATTTGTACGGAACCAAGTGTCAGCTCTATACCGATCATAAAAGTTTGAAGTACATATTCAGTCAGAAGGACTTAAATATGAGGCAAAGAAGGTCAATGGAGCTGATCAAAGACTACGATTGCGAAATTCTATATCACCCGGGGAAGGCCAATGTAGTGGCCGATGCCTTAAGCAGAAAAGCGTACTGCAAGGCATACTGCTATGCCTTGACTTCCACAATACTGACGTCCACTATCATAGACGATGTAAGGGCTGCTCAGTTGCAGGCCTTAAAGGAGGAGAATGTAAAAGACGAAAATGTCAGGATTCAGTTGCCATTAATGCAAGACGATGGAATTGGACTGAAAGGTGTGTACGGCAGAGTTTGGGTTCCTAAGTTCGGGAACATGCGAGAAGTGATTCTTGCAGAAGCTCATCAATCTAAGTTCTCGATTCATCCTGGTAGCACAAAGATGTACAACGACCTGAAAGCCGATTTCTGGTGGCCAGGATTGAAAAGAGATGTCGGTCAATATGTAGAGAGGTGCCGAACATGTCGTCTAGTCAAAGCCGAGCACCAACAACCCTATGGTAGTATGCAACCTCTTCCTATCCCAGAATGGAAGTGGGACCATATTACTATGGATTTCGTAACCAAGCTACCTAAGACTCGTCGTCAACATGACGCCATTTGGGTCATTGTTGACCGATTAACCAAATCTGCTCACTTCATTCCCATCCAAGAAACCTATTCACTGGACCGACTTGCCCAGATTTACGTAAACGAAATCGTCATCAGGCATGGTGTGCCTAAGTCTATTGTCTCCGACCGAGATAGTAGATTTACCTCCAATTTCTGGGCTGCTCTACAAAACGGTCTTGGTACTCGTATCGCAATGAGTACTGCCTATAGATGTAACATCCCAAATTTTCAATTATATGTAATTTACAATTTTAAGGGATTAATTGTTGTAGTTATGGATGATTATATCAATTTAAGTTAATTTTGATCAAAATATCAGTTAAATATGAAAATACGAAGTTGAGGGGTATAATGTGCAAATAAGTCAAAATAGCAAATAAATAGATGGAAAACTCTTCATTTCAACACTCACACACTCTCTCTACTCTCTCTCTCTAAACCGTACTCTCTCTCTCTTTCTACTCTCTCTCTCGGCTTCATCTAAGGAACACACAAAAATCATCAAATTAAAGGTGTAAAAGTTGGATTCAAGTGGCATTTTAGGAACTATAACTGCTACAACAAACGATTTGAGGTAACAATTACTCATATTTACGGATTTTTGAAGTTTTGGTTCGGTTTTTATGAAAACCGATTTCTAAGATTATTGTTGCAAATGTTAATGCATGTTGTATATTTTTGTTGCAATGTTAAAATCGAAGGTTGATAATGTAGTGTACCAAATTTCAGAATCAGATTCCACCTCTAAGTGTGATTTTTAGATAAGTGTGTGTTTTAGTGTGTGTGTTTATCGAGACATGTAGAAAATGAACACAAATGGGTTGTTTTGGTACATAAGTGTTATGATATAAGTTGAAATAGTGTTTCTAAGTTCATATTTACTATTTTAGTTACTGAAACATGCAAAAATGGACAAAACATAATTTCTGGAAAATGTTGGAAAAACTTCTAAGTATGAACTCGGACCTGTCCCATTTCGGACCAACGCCAAATTTGGTCCTGTACATCCGAGTTCGGACCAGAAGCCATTTCGGACCAACAGTGGCTTCGGACACTCCCCATTTCGGGTCCATCCCAATTCAGATCCCCATCCTAATTCGGACCCTGTCAATTTCGGACAAATCCTCATTTCGGACCACCCATTTTGGATCACCCCAATTCGGACCACACCCTATTTCGGACTTCAACCATAATTCGGACCAATGCTAATTTCGGACCAGAAACCAAATTCGGACCAACTACAATTCGGACCATCCGAATTCGGATGTGGTCCGAATTCGGAACCCAATTACATTTAATATTACAGAATACAATTTTTAAGCAATTACTGACACAAATTCACTATTACACTTACATTACAGATCATTGTGGTGTTATCGAAACACACATTGATTCAGGATCAAGTCACAAAACCAATCACTGTGAGTAACAGATTGTCATTCGAACATTTATTGTTTTTGCAATCATGTTTATACATTCAATGGTATGTTCACATTGTTCATATACTTCATTTGGCACTCATGAAATGATTTGTTGTTATGATGCACTCTCGTACTTGACATGTAACACACATGTAGCTTGCGTTCATTTGAAAGTGCATCTATTTACATCATGCGTGCACTGCATGATCATTACTTCATAATCTGATGCGACCTGGACTGGGGCTGACAGCAGGCCACTGTCGGGGACTGATCATCCCACTCGTATCCCATCAGGTTCGGCAAATCCCCGATCAGCATATTGAACTGCCAACCCATGCTTGCACTGCATGGTTTTTCACATACACTGAGGCTTACACTGCCGATATTCACATACATGGGGCTTACACTGCCCATGGTTAAGCATTGTTTGTAAAGAAATATTTGTTGTATGCATAATCTGTTATCTCACTAAGCATTTAGCTTACTGTTGACTCACATTGTTCACAGGCAAAGGCAAGAGTGTAGCTGGACCATCTACTTAAGCATATCAAATCAATATCCCGGAGACCTTAGTAGCTATTGGTACTTGAATGTAATAGCTTTGGGCTGGGATTTCTACTTCTAAAACAATTATGTTGATGTAATAGTTAGACTCTTATCACTGTAGACATGTATTCTATTGCTTTAGTGTGGATTTGCTTAATTCTAATTTAAGTATTCAATTTCAATTATCATGATTACTCATTGGGTTGTTAGTCGATCGTGGTGATTGCTACAAATATATCATTAATCCAACAAGGACGTCTCAATAGACCCCAATCTGATGGTCAAAGTGAAAGAACAATCTTAACTCTCGAAGACATGCTCAGAGCGTGTGTCATGGATTTGGGTGGTAACTGGGACGATCACCTCCCATTGGTTGAATTCTCTTACAATAACAGTTACCATTCCACTATCAAGATGGCACCGTTCGAGTTTCTGTATGGCAGAAGGTGTAGGACTCCAACGTGTTGGAGGGAAACAGGAGAAACTCCTATCGCCGGACCAGCGTTGTTGCAAGAAACGAACGAAAAGATCCAACTCATTCGACAGTACATGAAAACGGCACAAGATCGACAAAAGAACTATCATGATCGCCGACACAAAGCAATAGAGTTTCAGAAGGACGATTGGGTATACTTAAAGGTTTCCCCAATGAAAGGTGTTACAAGATTCGTAAAGCGAGGAAAGTTATCACCTCGATTAATAGGACCCTTCAAGATACTAGAAAGAATTGGGAATCAGTCCTATCACTTGGACTTGCCGGAAGAGTTATCAGGAGTTCACCCGGTCTTCCACGTAGGATACTTAAGAAAGAGTCTGGTGCCTGAGAGGGAACCATGGACTGATCACTCGGACATTAATGTTGACGAACGGCTAAGGTTCGTTGATGAACCGGAGTGCATTTTGGAGACAAAAGTCAAAAAGCTACGGAACAAAGAGATTAGGATGTTGCTGGTCAAGTGGAAGCATCATCGGGGAGCTAATCACACTTGGGAATCGGAAGAAGACATGAAGACTAAGTACCCAAGTTTGTTTAGCGCAGCATGACTTCGCGGACGAAGTATAGGCGTGGTGGAGCCCATGCTGTAACATCCCAATTTTCAATTATGTGTAATTTACAATTATTTGGACTTAATGGTTGTGTTAATGAATTATTATGTCAATTTAAGTTACTTTGATCATAATATTAGTTAAATGAGAAAATACGAAGTTGAGGGGTGAGTTATGCAAATGGGTCAAAAATAGACATAAAAAGAGAAAACCCCTTCATTTTTCACCATCTCCTTCTCTCTCTAACTCTCTCGACTCTCTCTCTTTCTCTCTCTAAAAACCCACCAATTCATCATCCAATAATCCGAAAATTGTTAGATTCAAGTGCTAAAATTCTGGATTCAAGTGATTTGGAAGGAACTATAAGCATTGCAACAAACGATTTAAGGTAACATTCATCCAAACTTGCAAATTTGATGGTTTTTGGTTCGGTTTTTGTGAAATCCGAATCATAGGATTTTGATTCAAGATGTTAATGCATGTTATATATTATGATGGATTTGTTGAAATCGAGCATATATGTTATAGTGTACAAAATTTCAGAATCAGATTCAAAGTCTAAGTATGATTTCTGAAATTAGTGTGTGTTTTAGTGTGTGTGTTCATCGAGACATGCTGAAAAATGGACATATATGGGTTATTTTTGGTACATTATGGTATATTATAAGTTGATATAGTGTATATAAGTTCACATTTATAATATTAGACTCAGAAACATGCAAAAATGACCCAAACATAATTTCTGGAAAATATTGGAAATTTTCTAAGGATGAACTCGGATGATGATCCATCCGAATTCGGATCCCCCATTTTCGGATCATGCCCAATTCGGACCAACAGTAACTTCGGACACGTCCCAATTCGGACCCCATACCCATTTCGGACCAATGCCAAATTCGAACCACACACATTTCGGACTCCACCTAATTCGGATCCTACCCCAATTCGGACCATCCGGATTTCGGACCATCCGAATTCGGATGTGGTCCGAATTCAATTGGGATTTCATTTAAATTACAGAAATTAAGTTTTAAGCAATTACTGACACAAAATCACTATTACACTTACTTTACAGATCATTGTGGTGTTATCAAAACACACATTGATTCAGGATCAAGTCACACAATACCAATCACTGTGAGTTGCAGATTATCATTCGAACATTTATTGTTTTTACATTCATGTTTATACATTCAATGGCATGTTCACCTTGTTCATATACTTCATTTGGCACTCATGAAATGATTTGTTGTTATGATGCACACTCGTACTTGACATGTAACACACATGTAGCTTGCGTTCATTTGAAAGTGCATCTATTTACATCATGCTTGCACTGCATGATCACTACTTCACACTCTGATGCGACCTGGGCTGGGGCTGACAGCAGGCCACTGTCGGGGACTGATCATCCCACTCGTATCCCATTAGGTTTGGCACATCCCCGATCAGCATATTGAACTGCCAACCCATGCTTGCACTGCATGGTTTTCACATACACTGAGGCTTACACTGCCGATATTCACATGCATGGGGCTTACACTGCCCATGGTTAAGCATTGTTTGTAAAGAAATATTTGTTGTATGCATAATCTGTTTCTCACTAAGCATTTAGCTTACTGTTAACTCACCATGTTTTCAGGCAAAGGCAAAAGTGTAGCTGGACCTTCCACTTAAGCAATTCATTTCAATATCCCGAAGACTTTAGAAGCTATTGGTACACCGATGTAGCTTTGGGGCTGGGAATTTGTTACTTTTAAACAATTATGATGATGTAATAGCTAGACTTAAACACTGTTGACATTTACTTTCATTGCTTTAGTGTGGATTTGCTTAACTCTATCTTAAGTATTCAATTTCAATTATTATGATACTCATTGGGTTGTTAGTCGATCCTGGAGATTACAATTATATCATTAATTCATGAGGACGTCTCAAAACAACAAATGGTTCGTCGACAGTGGATGCTCCAGGCACATGACAGGGGAACGAAGTCTCCTTACAGACTTCAAGGGTGGGAATCGGGGATTTGTATCATTCGCGGGTAACAAAGGAGGAAACATCACGGGTACCGGAGTGGTCACTAATGGGACGATCAAGTTGGACCAAGTTTATCATGTTGATAAACTGGTTCACAATCTCATTAGTGTATCTCAAATCTGTGACAAGAAGAATTCAGTGTTGTTCACTGACACTGAAGCGTTAGTGCTAAAACCGGGATTCAAGATTCCTGAAGAATGGGTATTGATGCGGGCACCAAGGAAGAATGACTTGTATATGCTTGATATGAACAAGCCGGAGACTTCGATGGGGCCAATCTGTCTGTTATCCAAAGCTTCGGAGACGGAATCGGTATTGTGGCACAGACGCATGGCTCACCTGCACCTAAGAAAGATGAACTACATAACCAAAAATGGGTTGGTGGAATGTGTGCCTATGAAGAGCTTTCAGTTCGAGGACAAGTGTCTACCGTGCAAGAAGGGCAAACAACATAAGAAGACACACAAGTCCAAGACGCAGAACTCCATAACTTCAACATTCGATTTTTTGCACATGGATCTTTTCGGTCCAATCAACAAAAGGAGTATAGGAGGTAGTTGGTACTGTTTGGTTATCACTGACGACTACTCACGATTTTCTTGGGTCTTCTTTTTAGGTACAAAGGATGAGACGGCTTCCAAGCTCATCGGGTTCTTAGACCAAGTGGAGAATTCCTACGGAACAAGGGTTAAAAGGATACGTAGTGATAATGGAACTGAGTTCAAAAACACTGTAATTGGTGTATATTGCCTATCTAAGGGCATAGTGCATCAATTCAGTGCACCATATGAGCCTCAACAAAATGGGGTGGCCGAACGTAAAAACAGGACACTGATTGAGGCAGCTAGGACTATGTTGTCGGATTCAAAGCTTCCTACCATGTTTTGGGGGGAGGCAGTGAATACCGCATGTCATATTTTAAACCGAGTCCTAACTGTCAAATCTTTGAACAAAACCTGTTATGAAATTTTGAATAAACGGCCACCTAATTTAACTGGCTTCGAACCGTCTGGGGTACCATGCACTCTTTTACGTACAAAACATCAACCGAAGTTTGGTGAAAAGGCTGACGAAGGATACTTCCTAGGTTATGTGCCGAACTCACCAAACAAATGGGTTTTTAATAAAACAAATGGTACGGTAGAGATTGTGTATAACATTGAAGTCACTAGTTATACACATGAACCCCAATGGTCCGGAATGGATATTTGACTATGATAAATTATTTGAGTCATTTAACATTCCTTTGGATGAAAATGCAGGTACAATCGAAAAGGACATGGCGACGTTGCATCTGAATGACGATGGCCGTACCTTTCCGAGGACTACGTTTGAATCCACATCCGAGCCTACTGCGACTGAAGATCGATCTCCAGAAGTTGCTGATCCAGAAGCACCTACCACTGAGAATCAGACTCAAGCATCAAGTTCCAACTCGGAGGAAAATGTCCACGAGGAGGAAAATGTAGAAACTGAGCCTGTTCCCCCATTAGGTGAAATAGGATCTAAGTTAGGAGATAATCTAAGAGTTGATGAGATAGAGACCTCTATGATTAACAAGAACCATCCTATAGAAAGCATCATAGGAAATCCTAACGAGGGTGTGAAGACTAGGAGTAGTGTAAATAACAACACTGTGTTGTTGTCGATGATAAACGACTCTGAGGCATATCATACCTGTCTCTATTCGTGTTTCATATCGCAAGTAGAGCCTAAGAATGTGCAAATGGCACTTAAGGATAACTCCTGGGTTGAAGCGATGCAGGAAGAACTCTCGCAGTTTAGGAAACTAGAAGTGTGGGAGTTAGTTCCATTACCTCTAGGGGAAGTTGCTATAGGAACCAAATGGGTTTTTAAGTGCAAGAGAGACGATCGGGGTATAGTCACGCGCAACAAGGCTAGGTTAGTTGTAAAGGGTTTCAACCAAGAGGAGGGAATCGATTACAATGAGGTGTTTGCACCAATAGCAAGGCTGGAAGCCATTAGGCTGTTTCTAGCTTTTGCCTCCTTCAAGGGCTTTAAGGTATATCAATTAGATGTTAAGAGTGCTTTTCTATATGGGAAAGTGAAGGAATTGGTGTATGTAGAACAACCGCCCGGATTTACAGATCCAAAATATCTTGATAGAGTATATCGCTTAGATAAGGCTCTATATGGATTGCATCAAGCACCTAGGGCGTGGTATGAGACTCTATCCAACCATTTATTAGAGAACAGGTTTGAAAGGGGTAGGATAGATAGTACTCTGTTTGTTAAGATGAAGGGAGAACATTTTATCTTGGTACAAGTGTACGTTGATGATATCATTTTTGGATCATCAGACGAACAAATGTGCAAAGATTTCGAGAAGGTGATGAAGTCGAAATTCGAGATGAGTGCTATGGGAGAGTTAAATTTCTTTTTGGGATTACAAGTTGACCAGAAGAAGGAAGGATGTTTATCCATCAGACGAAATATGTCTATGACATATTGGAGCGTTTCGGGATGGAAGGAACAAAATTGACTGCCCATTTCAGCACGCCGATTCAAGTGAATCACAATCTCGGACCGGGTACTGAAAGTGATACCGATGTGGATCCGACGTTATATCGGGCCATGATTGGATCACTTATGTATTTAACTGCTTCAAGACCTGACATCATGTTTGCTGTGTGTATTTGTGCTAGGTTTCAAGCTAATCCGAAGGAGATGCACATGAAAGCTGTGAAGCGGATTCTACGATACCTCAAGTCGAAACCGAAGCTGGGACTTTGGTATCACGCGGAGGGAGATCTAGAGTTGGAAGCGTTCACGGATTCTGACTACGGAGGATGCAGCTTGACGCGCAAATCAACAACTGGAGGTTGTCAATTCCTAGGAGGGAGACTGGTATCCTGGCAATGCAAGAAACAGACGTCGGTAGCCGTGTCAACGTGCGAGGCCGAGTATGTTGCTGCTGGAAGTTGCTGCTCACAGGTTCTGTGGATACAACTACAATTGCGGGATTACGGTTTGGCTTACACTCAAACTCCTATTAGGATAGACAATCAGTCTACTATTGCTATAACGAATAATCCAGTTAAACACAACAAAACAAAGCACATAGACATTAGGCATCATTTTATTCGTGATTGTGCTGAAAAGAACTTAATCAAATTGGTAAAAGTGGCAACAGAAGATAATAATGCTGATTTATTTACCAAAGCATTTGATAAGTCACGGTTTGAATATTTAATTCAACTAAATGGAATGCGCAACCCAGAGTAATTTGGCCTTAGTAGTAGTTTATTTCCTTTTATAGCTGTAGTATTTCTTTCTTTTTTTAGTAAGTCTGCAAATTTAAGATAGTTTCTATTTTTAGTAAGTTTCTATTTTTAGTAAGTTAGTAGGTTATCTTATTTTATTATTTCTTATGAAAAACAAAAGAAAAAAAAGAGAAAATCATAAAAACACAAAAAAAGAGAATATCAGAAAAAGAGTTAAGTCTTAGAAGCATAGGTTCAAAGTGACGACAATTAGCACAGTCGTTACAAACTCTAAGTGTTTAGGCTTTCACACATAATGCAACTAAAATTCTAAGTGTTATACTTTATTTTAGTTTGATGTGTTGGTAGGCATAATACATATAGGGAGTCTCAAGGCAAATAAAATATTGAAGAAAAAGTCAAACGTGTCACTAACTTAGATGTACGACCAATCGGTCTTAATTTTTATGTACAAGACATACAAACTTTGAGTCTAAATGAGGTATGCAAACTTTCTGGGGATGTATAGCAACATCAAATACATCTGAAAATGAAAAGAATAGAAAAATCATATAAAATTGAGAGTCGAAAACATGTAACTTTGTTGTACGTAAGTACAGACCTGTTGCCTCTGTTTAGATTCGGGTTAGCAAGATATGTCGCTTTGTTGTACGTCGGTACAGACCTGTCACCGCTGTCTTGCTAGCTTTAAGAATAAACCTTAAGTCAAACTAAGACACTTTGTTGTATGAAAATACAGACCTGTGTCCGATGTTTGTCTTTTAAAGAAAGTTTGCAAATACCAACAAGTTGGAATCTTTGTCTGTGTGCCTTAATCATAAAAGTATGTCTATGTCTGAGTCACGTAAGATAATTTCATGATAAATAAAAATGCCAAAGGATATTCCGAAATGTAGAATGTTTAAAGAGGTAAATACCAACAATCGGCTAAATGGGTATTTCACGACAAACAATCAAAGGAATCAAAAATTCCTAAGTGTGAAAGTTTAAGTACCGAGAGTGAGTATCAGACACCGCTATCTGATTGAACCTTTCTTTGACTATACTCATCAAAAATATTTTGTTTACTGTTTAGCTTAGGTTGTTTTAATAAGTATAGCTTAAGTCTAAGTTAAATTTTTTGGTCAAAATTTTAAAATCTTATTTTTACTTAGTTTTTATTTTATTTTATTTTATTTTATTTTATTTTATTTTTTACTTAGGTAAAAGGTCAAAAATTACTGAGGGTGCATTCACAGTTGGATAAAATAAACACTGCGTGAAAAATCTTGTGCTTAGGGTAAAAGATTTGGCATAGTTTATCTTGTTACACAATACCGTTGAAAAGGTTGAAAAAGTTGAAGTTATTTCAAAATTTTCGAAATTTTTCTAAGTGTTTGGTGTAATTCGAGTTTAGGACAAACTCGAAATTGGGTGGTTTTCGAATCTGTCAGTAGATTCGAGTTTGGCCATAGATTCGAAGGTTGGTATTATAAATAGGTAACAGTAACTGTCATTACTCCTATCTGTTTTCGAATCTACCCTCTCGAATCTATCCGGCGACCTCGAATCTATTTCCTCTAATCTATCGTTTTTCACATAAACGACAATTTGTCGAGTTTCTTGCTTGGTGTTTCGATTCTACTGATACTTCTAGGTATAATCAACTGGATTGTACAAGATTTGAGTAGTTTTATACACCATTTAAGTCAAAATCACCAATTTTGTAAGGTTTGTTGGTCGAAAACGGGTTTTTCAAAATTACAAAGTTTGGACCAATAAATAGTCAAATTAAATACACAAATCAGTGATTAGAACCTAGTTGGACTAATGTATGTGATTTGCTAAGTTCAAAATGGTTAAAATCTTGGGTTTTGATGAACAATTGACCGACGACTGTTCGAATCTGTTCGTGGACTCTCTCGAGTTTGTCAGTAAACTCGAGAAGCCCATTACATTCGAATCTGTCATCAAATTCGAAATAGGGACTCTTCGAATCTGTACATTCGAATTTGTCATTTTATTTGAATTATTTGCATTTTTCAATTTAATTAAACTTGTGGAATTTCATTTGTGTTGGATTTTGTACTTACACAAGTTCAAAATAAAACAAATTTGAATTTAAGTAACTTTATTGATTTTTTAATAATTCTAACAGTTTATCTATTGTGCAGATATGGCTGTTCGTGCATTCGTATCGAAGCATAATATGGTCATTCCCTATGATCATCATATCCCTGAGGCGCAGGGATTTCGTCAAATGATGGATTTTCTTGTTGAATCTAGGATTGCTTTTGTTTTATCTCACAATATTCAGATTGTAATTCCTTATGTTCGCCAATTCTATGATCATCTTCAGGTGGACTGCTCTGTCACCCTGACAGTGCTAAGAACAAGGATCGCAGGGCAACCGTTAGTGTTTTCCGCCGATATGCTGCGTCAAGTGTTGCAGCTCGGATCTCAGGAAGAAGAGGCTGGGCCTATTGACTTTCCACTAAGTATTACGTAAGCGGCTTTTCAAAGGATGGGTACAGCCAGGATGTTACGAAGACTTCCTACATGAAGAGCGGGCTAATTGGCCAATGGAGATTTCTGGCTCATGTCTTTATGGTTTGCTTTGCAGCAAAGAAAGCCGGTTTTGACTATATAGTCTCGAAGATCCAGTCTGGGATGATCGCGTTAGTGTTTAATCGGCCATTCAGTTTTTCGGAAATGTTTTTCTCCGAATTTGTTCATCAAATCACCGCTCCAGAGCATCAACAATTCCTGCTGTATCCACGATTCATAATGATGCTTATCAGGCATTTCTTGCCGAATTTGCCTCAGCTGAATGATATCCAAAGCGTCGCAGTGATGGATAAAAGAATTTTTGCTGATTGTTCCTCACACAGAGGAAGGCTGGCGGTTCCGGTCGAGCGACCGTTGTTTGGAGCTATTTTGGATAGGAATTTTGAAGCCCCAGATACTGCCAACTGGGCAGGGGAAGTTGAAGTTCAACCTAGACAACCACCGCAACAACAACAACAACCACAGCCACCGCGAGCACAGCCACAAAGGAGAAGACAAAGACCTACTGCGAGTTAAACACAGGCATCAAGGCCTTCTACAAGTCAGCAGCCAGAGGTACAAGAAGCAGGGCCTTCGAATGTCCCAAGTGAGGCTGATCAGTTGTGCCAGACTCTATATGAAATTTGGGAAGCAGGACCTAACGCCAATGAAGAAATTTCTGCAGCATTAGTTGGAGAATTGCTTGAGCCTCCAGAGGGAGAAGAAGATGTGCTGAGAGATGTTGACGAATATGTGCCAGAGCAGACTGGTAATGATGAGTCATCATCTACAACTGAATCAGAAGAGATGGAGGAAATAGAAGTTGATGCTCCAGAGTCAGTGTCTACAGAACCTCATGTTCAAATTGGAACTTATGGATCAAGGTTGGTAGTCAATGAAGAAGCTTCAAGGAGGAGAGTAACAAGGGAGTCTGAGGAATCTGATTTTGAGGAAGAAGAAGTTGCACCGTTAGTGACAAGGCAACGGGCCAAGCGTCACAGATTTATGCAAGGATCATCTTCCGCTTCAGCAGAACAATCTGAAAACCCTCAAACTCAAACTCCTCAATCTCAAGAACCTCAAACCACCATTCCACCACCACCACCTCAAGATAAACCGTATATCCCATCGCCAATCATTCCAACTCCACTTCAATCCATCCCATCAACCTCGACCACATACGCCGATAATCAAAGGTTTTTGCACTTAAAAGATAGAGTTGACTTCCAGGAAATCCAAATCTTTGGGCTAACAACGGCAATCGGTGAGCTTCAGAAGCATAACGCAAATATTGATAAGGAGAATGCCGATTTGAAGAAGATTGTGGAAAAGGTTCAGGAAGAGAACACAGAGTTAAAAACAATTGTAGCAGATCAGGCAGCTGAGATAAGGTCGATGCGCTCCCTAATTGAGCAGTTAATGAAAAATTTACAGGCTCAGGGGGAGACGTCGTGCCGTGATCAAGAAGTACAGAGGCCGAGGGATGATGATGAAGAAGATAACCAAGGCAATGATCCCAGCTCTCAAAGACAGGATGAGCCAGTAGATTTTTCTGCTGCTCAGGCTGCTCAATCTCAGGGGGAGCCTAGTCAAGCAGGAGCTGGAATGGGTGAGGCAAGTTCATCAAAGGTCTCGGAAAGTCAAGTGCGTGAAATAATTGATGCATTGATGGATATTGATGAAGAGCCATTAGAGTTAGATTTTGATTTTGAAGATGATGTGGAGGACTTGGAAGAAGGTGAGTTTGTGCCAGAAGATGTAGCCGATTGGAGATCTGATGAGGAGGTTGTATTAGATGAGGACGATAATGTAAACGAAGTAATCATCCAATCCCAACCTGTCACAGAATTATATGATCACTGAACAGCATGTGATAGATATTGATGACATCAGAGTGGCCGCGGTAGATGATTCAGAAATGGAAGAGGCTGAAAGAGAGCCGAGCAGAGCTGAATTGCTAAATCTTTGGTTCAGAAAGGAAGAGAAGAAGACTGAGCCGAAGATAAAGAAGACGATGTGAATTCCAGGTGCAGAAAACTTCTCTGGAGGCATTATTAGCTGGTTCTTCGATAGAGAACTGCAACACTTTATTCTAAAGAGGAGAGATAGTCTCCAATACCTAAGGCGCAAGCTTAAAGTGTTCAATACATTACCAAAGGTAGAGGTGAAGGAGCTGGCATGGAAAGAGTTAGTCAACATCGGAAATGATCCCTATGCTGAAGTGATCGCGAAGATAGTCAGACGAGAAGGGAGATCCGGTAGGTTTGAGAGACTCAAACCAAGCTCTGGAAAGAGAGTTGAGGATTCTTCAAGGATAGATCCGCATGCAGGACGACCATGGGCGAAAATGGTATATAAGCCTGTCAAATGCTTAAGAAGGGTGCCCATGAAGAAGATGCCTCAAGATATTTTGTCCAACATGAAGTGGTGGTACCTGGATAATGAAACTGCTGAAGCCATCATGGAGGATCAAGATGACAAAGTTCTTTTGAGAGTGTATGATCCTCTACATCTGATGAATCTGTCAAAGGAAGATCTGAAAAAGCTTCATGGTCAACATATCTTCTTTCATGAAGGATGGAGATCTGAAGCCAGAAAGTTCCAGAAAGTTGTCAGAGTTTGTATAGACGCTGGTATATATGCAGGTAGTAGTATATATAGATCTAGTACTTAAACTTGATGTAAATAGTTAGAAGCTATCGTCAAGGGGGAGTCTGTTGGTACACCCTGTGTGACGATAGCAGTCTAAGCGATCTAACATTTTGGTTTGAGTAATATTCAGAGTATTGAGAATTAACGAGTGTTTGATATATATGTTTATATATGTTTGATTGTTATTGATTGTGTGTTTGAACTTGGTGTATCATATTACAAGAAGTTCAAACATAAAGATCAAATATTAATTCAAGCATAGGTTAATAACATAAGTGTCATATACATATTAGTTAGATTCGAATTCTATAAGGTTTGACATTCGAATCTGTGACAGATTCGAATGTGGTCCTAGATTCGAATGTAGGCAGATTCGAGAATGTCAATGAGGACAAACTCGATTGGGCCTTGGGCCAGATTCGAGTTTGGCCCATGTCAGACTCGAATTAGCCTCTATAATTAGGGATAGACTCGATTAATTATTAGACTTTTTGCAGAATTCGAGAGTGATTAAGCAAAAGGCGATTTCGAGTTTATCATCAGTGTTAGTGCCGTTTCGGAGAGAATCAGTTCGTAGGATCGTTCGTGTGTCGTTCGTTCAGCTTCTGATAGTCTCCGTGTTTCTTGGTGAGAGTTGTTTCCGTCTACCCGTTAACGAGGATTCCGCACTCGTTGACGGTTCCGCGTCTAGATAGATCTCGTAGTGGTAGACCTTACAAGGGGACCTTACATAGAATGGGCAAAAGTTGTCATTTAGAGTGCTTTTTTGTTTTCAGTCATAGTGTTCAGTTCATAGTTTAGACCTTTTAACTTGGTGTGATAACTTTAGAGCTTCAAGAATATTTTCATGTTTCATTGTATCTAAAAAGGAAATGTCAATACTCATTAGAACCTTTATGGGATGACCTTCATATTCCCGCAAGCCAATCATAGAATAACTGGGTTTTTAGTCCAAGATGCTAGGAGGATTTTGGAATGGTGGGTGGTTAAGAGAGAACCTTTTGTGCTTAAATTATATGGTAAACTTGAATTGCCTTATTTTTTCTAAAAAATCTGTATATGCTATCTCAAATTCTTTTTGGACATTGTTCAAAATGTATTTTTGTGCATCCATAGGTGTGGGGAAACTTCTCTTGTTAAGTTGATTGTGAAAGGTACAACGGCTGCACATCCTCCTCGAACAATTGGGTGTACAGTGGATGTGAAGGTTTGTGACAAATTGTTGTCTCCATATATGGCTTGCATCATAAGAACGATAGTTTTATGAAATAACTTATTGTTGTTTCTATGCAGCATTTGACATATGCAAAGTGATCAACAGAAGAAGAGTTGTGCATGATAATCGTCGGTTTTGTATGAAAGAAATTACAAGAAGAGGAATTGAATATGCATTCCCAAGATTGTAATTTACTTTTTTGTTGTATCACTTATACATTTGATGATCCTTATTTTGGTTGTAGACGTTTATATACTTGAAATACTTTTTGATAGATAAAAATTTGTACTTGCATTAAATTTAAAAAAATAATGAATGTGTTTCTTTTATCTAGAAAATATTGCATTTATGTAATTTAAAACGATAATAAAGTGTTGCAATAAATTGATAATGGTGTTGCATTTACATAATGACAACATTTGATAAGTGTTGCATTTGATAAGTAAAGTGTTGTTATAAGTTGGTAACAATAAATTAAAAGTGTTGCTTTAAAATATAAAAAGTGTTGCATTTCTAAAATAATGGCAACACATTAAAAAGTGTTGCTTTAGAATAGAAAAAGTGTTGCATTTAAAAGGTGTTGCATTTATAAAATAATGGCAACACTTTTGAAAAGTTTTGCATTATCTAGTGAAAGTGTCGCTTTAGACCTAAGGCGACGTTGGCTAAGGTGGCACTACATAAAGTGTCGCATTAGGCCTATAGCAACACTTTTAAGGCCTAACACAACACTTTTCCCATGTTGCTTTAGGTTCATTTTGTTGTAGCGAGGTACGAATCTCATGTACTTGAATCATGGTTTTTGCTTTTTTAGTGCATCCGCAAAGCTAAAATACTTGATTGATGCTCTGCTTCATAAACCCTAAGTTGTTTGTTACTGGATTACTTCATGATGCAGGCATCAACTCGAAGAAGCAGTAGGATACAGTTGAAGTCGAGGTTCACCAACACCTCTGAAGATCCGTTGACAGGCACAGACGACGAAGGCTCGTCTTCCTGGGAAACACTAACAATGTCGGACATAGAGAGAGAAGGCATCAACATCAGGTATGCATTAGGTGTTCTTTGATATAAAATCATGTTTATACTGTTGAGTCCTCTGATGCATCAATTGCATTTGGTACAAATGCAGCTAGGGTTTGTTCGATAATGGTACCTTGTTAATAAATATAAAAGCATTTTGTATTGTTCACTGCATGTGTACAGTTGTGTGTATGAACGTAATATACCAATGTTGGTTGGTATATAATGATGCACCAAAGCAAGAGTGGTGCAGTGGTTGGTTTTTATGTGGGAATGCTATTTGTAGATTGTGCTATTTTGATGATAAATGGAGCTACTTAGATTGATTTGATGCAATTTTTTTATTTATCATTGTCAGATGGCGTAGTGGGTAACAAATTTGTATAAATGCATACACAATGTATGTTTCATTAAATGAAAGTTATGGTGACATAATATAGTCACATATGGAATTTATTTGTTTTGTTGGGTCTTTATAAATTACATTATTGATTACGTTGGTTTATTGCATTGAAACAATCCTATGCATCGGTCATGTGTGTTTTATGAAATGTATCTCATACAAAATGTATGTTGCATTAAAATTTCGGAACATGTAAAATAGGTAGAGTTTAATTGATGAAAATATCAATTGAATGATCGACAAAGGTAGAGGTGTCTTCAACGTACTAACGTTGAATAACGTTGAATATTTGTTGAAAATTAAAGGTTTTTTTGTTTTTGATGCAAATGTTTTAAACTGATGCATTAACTTGTTGTTGATTTCTAATTTTTTTGTGGTTTAAACACTGTTAAAATAGCAATGTTTGTAAACGTTTGTGGTTTCATGTTGATTATGTAATTACATTATGTATGCAACAAATTTCATTATTGATTACGATTGTTTATTGCAGTGAAACAATCCTATGAATCGGCAATGTGTGTTTTATATAATGTATTTCATACAAACATGATGTTGCATTAAAATTTATGAACATTTAAAATAGTTAGGGAATATTTCAGTGGCGTTGATATGGTGTTTATTTGTTTGTTGTGTAGAATAATGTTGAACATTTAATGACAGTCATCAGTTTTGTTGTTTTGTTCATTTATGCGCTATCCGTGAAAAATGTTACTTTTATTGTAGTCATAACATTAAAGTTATTTACATATGTAGAGGTAATGCCTACCACATGTTCTTAATGATGTATCTTGAAGCGTATATGACACATAACATTGTTAAATTGATGCATTATGTTATATATCTGAAATTGACAGGAGAGAAGACTATAAGAAATGAGAACGAGGGTACAAGTAAGGTGTGTGGCGCATCAGTTGTGGTAAGAAATGAGAAAATGGGTACAGGTAAGGTCAGTGGCGCATCAGTTGTGGTTAAAGGGGAGAAAGGAAAGGAAATGGTTAAGCCTCCATTTGTCGTTAGAGGGGAGAAAGGAATGGAACAGGTTTGTGTTAAAGGTTTTTCGAGGATTAAACAGGAACAAGTGTCTGATGATGCATCAAAAAAGAGAAAGCGCACTGGAGGTAAACAACAGAGAGAAAAATATGATTCAATCCTATCTTGAAGTTCACCAAAAAGTTTGCTTGAATGCAACATGCTTCTTAAAGAGAACCAGAGAAAAGATTTGATTTCGTTCGGTTTTGAACATGCACTTGGTCTTGGGGTTGATGAAGTACCAGCAAAACTCGGATACTAGGTTGTGGATCATTTCGATGCAGAGCGGTTCGAGATCGGACCGATCGTTGGGCTATTCCAGTTACAGCAGATGTTGTGCATGCGGTAATGGGTTTACCAAAGGGTAATATAAAGATGGAAAGGTTGGGTAAAAATGCTGAAAACAAGAATCTTAGAAAGTGTTGGAAAGCACAATTTACCAAAGGAGAGTGTCTTTATCCACACATTGTTTTGAATAAGATTAAGGTTGAACCTGGTGAGGGGGGGTGAGATGCTCAAGCTGAATTACTTGGTGTTGTTCACGACGTTGATGATGGAGGGCACAAAGTTTGGTTTTGCAAGCACAAAGATCCTCCATTATATTACCGATGTGGACATGGTTAATGAGATGGACTGGTGCACGTATATGCTGGAAGCACTTAAGATATGCAAAGATGGATGGCGCCGTGATGGAAGTTCATATTTCAGCGGTCCTTTGACATTTTTAGCGGTATGCCTATGTTATAATATTACAAAACTATGATATTACATATTTATGTTGTTTACATAATTATCATATAATAACCCATTGTTGGTTTTGTTGTTAACATATTATCATCGTTATTTTTCTAGTTGGTTTATCTTGATCAAACATCATGTGCTGGGCTGGAAAATTTGGACAGAGTCAATCTACCCATATGTGTGTGGGACAAATCAATGATGAAGGAGGGGGAGATAAAGAAATTCAGCTCGGTGGTTTTAGATTAGGGGATGTTGTTGCAGGTATTGAGGTTGGTGCGTGTGAAGATGATGATGAGGAGGAGGCTGGATCGGACGAGGAATCAGGAAAGGGTGATCATGTCGATGATGAGTACGAGGTAGAGTCAGATGGTGGTCTTGAGGCGTATTTGTCTGAGATATAAGAAGAAGCGAAAAGGAAAAGGTTTGTAACTGGTGCGGATGTTGCTGTGCAGGCAGGTTAGACTTCAAAGAAAGGTAAGTCTTAGTAGTTGTTCAACTTGGTATATTATAACAAATGAAATTTTGGTAATTCTGCGAACGCATGTTAAAGTTGATGCAGCAGAAATGTCGACGGCTAAAGATAGTGGACCTGTTGGGAGCCAATTGGAGACAGAGCCAGTTATGGATTCACAGTCTGAGTCGGCACTTGATGTGCTTTTAGACAAGATTAACGAGCAAGAAAGGCTCTTTGCTGCAGCAGGTTCTAGCCCTGTTAAGTATGATTCTGTTTGTCCAGGTAATGTGTCTTTTATTGTATGTAAATTTAAGCTTATATTGTGTAAAATCTAGTTTATATATTATACGATTTTTAAGCGTTAACAGGGAAAGATGTTTATGGTATGGCTTCATCTGAGACTGATGTTGCGGAGGTTGTGATGACAGAAAACGTTGCACAGTTGACGTTGGTAGCACATGAGGAACGTGTTATTGCTAGTCCGGTGCAGTATGATCCATCTCTAGACAGTCAACCCACACTTGAGGTAATTAGAAAATAAAATACAACTTGATGGTGTTTTTAAGTAGTATTACCCATTTGTTTATTTTTAATTACATACGTTCTATATCGATGTAGGTTGTTAAAGCAATAATTTTTTAGTGTCTTGAAATCATTCATGTCTTTATGTGCATGTTTTTGTGTATGCAATCTAAAAATCCAACAATCCATGATGGTTGACGCGTAAATAAAAACTTACTTTTATCATAAAACAATCCAGGAATGTGTACGTATGTTTGGAAGATGTGTCGATGAATTTAAAAATATAAAGGGGTTGATGTCAACAAACCTGGAACGTGCATTTGTCCGCTTCCCTCATTCCGCTATTCTAAAGGAAATCCAGAGATCGTGGGTGGACTGCACAAAGAGGAATATATTCGTTTGGAAAGGGTTGAAGACGACCAGATAAAGAAGACGAATTCTGGTGCAGTTGATGAAATGGTGAAAGACGATCAGATGGGTTTTACAACACTGCCAACTAAGTTGCAAGCAGTCGCATTATGTGTCGATGGGCAGCGGCTAGACGACGATGCTGCTCAGGTTTCAGGATAACATAGAAAACATGTAGCACATCGTTTTGTTTACGCATCTGTAATAAGTACGATAACAGGTGCTGTACGGTACACATATTATGACATGTTTTGTAAATGCGTAACGACCTTCCTGATTTATCGTGTTTGTTTTCTACACGTATGCACCTTAACGTATCCACCAACATGTGAATGTATGGATATGTAATGATCTGTGTGTGGAATAGGGTGGGCAAGTATCGGATACTCAATGGATGTGTTCACAGACCGTTTTAGACCACGTCGACAACACGATAATGCAATATAACCGGGATAAAGCTGCGAGGATGCAATAACTTTCGGATGTCCTGTCTTTTAGCTTGGGATTAACACAAGAGTTTCCGGATGACAGTTTTGTGGAGAAGACACCTCAACCTTTGTCGATCATTGAACCACCGCATCATGTGCAACGTGTTGGTCATAATACTTAACATAATAGGCCGAAATGCACCGTAAAACCTGCTACGTATATGAGGGCACCGTTCCACAAGAGAATAATTGATGTTGATGGAAACTTGTCAAAACTTGAAAGTCAGGTGTCGTCCGCATTCTTTGCATTGCGTGGAAATCCTATGTAAGTACCGTTATGACAACATCTGTATTTGATGATGCATCTTATTTTAAAGGATATTCTTTTGATCATAGATTTGTGTATTTTGGTGTAAAGTTGTTTAGTCCAATTAATCGTCCATTTGATGTGCTTTAAAATTAGTTTTCATTGGTTTATGTCTGCTTATAGGGATATAGTATTCGAGACAAATACCAATGTTGTATCATACAGATACCTGCTAGAGAGTCTGATACCAGGGGTGTATGTAATAAACAACACAGTTGACTGTTGGGTTTCTATATTAAATCACGAGGAGCAATTTCGTAGTGAAAGTTCTCCACACCGTCTTTTACTCATCACAATGCCTTGTAAGCACCTTCACCATTCATTACAAATGACACGTTATTGTACCAACTTTGCATATATATATATATATATATATATATATATATATATATATATATATATATATATATATATATATATATATATATATATATATCACATTCAGTTGTTAACTTGTATGTGTCATGCATCGTTTATATTGTGAAACTAGACACAAGGTGTCATGGATGGGGCCGTGTCAGATGAAGAAGCATATGAGATGTTTAAAGTGAATGATGCCCATACACTTGTAGGAGATTTGTCTGTGAACACTGTTAAGAACGCTGAACTGGTATAGACATCAACTTTACTATATTGAAGTTATATGTTATGTTATTTTCATTTAAATAACGGGTGCACGTATTAACGTCCAACAGTTGTTTGATGATGCGTCATTATACATCAGGTGTTCTTCCCGATTATAAATCATTTTCATTTCAATGTTGTATGCTTCAACATGAAGAAGGTGACCGTTACGATTTTAGACAACATACAAGAAAAATTTTTAGAAATACTTTTAATTTTTATTTTTTAAATCAAAACTTATAGGTATTTTTTATCTACAAAACTACTATATGTTGGTGTGGGAACACCGAATGCTACTTTCGAGGTATGTTTATGCAGAAATTTTTTTTTGTCTCATTCGGTATTCAGAAGACCGAATGCTAGCCCCCCTTTCCAGTCAAAGTTGAAATTGTTTTTTGGTTGTGGCAACACCGAATGGTGTGTTGTGTGATGGGAGTGTGTGATTCCAATCATTGGGTGTCAACGTTTTGGCATAATTTGGTTTTTTTTTTAACAGCCAAACTGGTAACTAGCCTAGAGCTTCGGCATTGCCATCACCCTAGACTGGAAAACCAAAAGATTTATTAATAATAAAATCTAGCAAGATACTAGATGAGAGTACAAATCAAAAAGATAAAAGAGGATTACAGTTCCACATTCCCCAAGAGACACTTGTACATTTACACCTATATTTAACCCAAGCAAATAACGACGCTTGAAAATCGTCAATAACATGTACAGGATCAAATTTTCTTTTATTGAAGATCACGTCGTTCCTAGCAATCCAAATAAACCAAAACAAACCTCCAACGCCAGCTTCAAGGAACAGCTTCCTCTTCCCATTGTTACCACAATCAGTAATGCTCCAAATCAACTGCTCCATAGAAGAAAATAATGGGGGCTGAATGTTACACCAATTAAAAAACCAATTCCAGATTTTCAGTACCGAAGGGCAAGAGTAAAATAGATGATCGACCGATTCAATATGATTTCCACATATAGCGCAATCCTCCGAAAGAACACAAATACCTCTAGCACTTAAGTTCGGTTTAGTGGGGAGACGATTATGTAAAAGACGTCAAACAAAGCAATTTACTTTAGGGGGTAACCATTTACACCAAAATCTAATACCCGCGAATGGTGAATTAGAGAGATTATCAAAAATATCTCTACAAGAGTTTACCGAAAAATGCCGGTTGGGTCACCCACCCATCTCCAACTAGATTCACCATTTTCACCCGATCTTGTGAAAAGATCATCCAAAGCAAGATTAAATTTTGAACCAGTATCACCCACCTTCGCAATATTACTCCAAACCCCCTTAAACCGTCCATTGAAAGCCCCTGATGAACTTGATGAATCTATACCATGGATTGCATGAACCACTTTTGCCCACAAAGCTTCATTCTCAACTTTTAGTCGCCATATCCATTTAACAAGTAGAGCAAATTTTGCGCTTTATAAAGAACCAATACCAAGGCCACCCAAGGATTTCGGAGCTAATGTTTTACTCCAATTTACCCAAGAAATTTTATTACTACCATGCTCGGAAGAACCCCAAAGGAATTGTCTCCTCTTCTTTTCCATCATATCAATTACAATTTGAGGGGATTTGAATAAAGATAGGAAGTACAAAGACTTCCTAAAACCGCTTTACAAAGAGTTACTTTTCCTCCAAACAAGAGATTTCTAGCCTTCCAATTAGAGAGCTACACCGGTTTCCAACTTTTTTTTAGATTCATGTTTGCTCCCACGGTAACACCAAGATAAGAAAATGGCAATTTCGCATTATCACATTTGAGAAAAGAAGATAGATTTCTGACTTCATTTTCAATCACCCCAATCCCAAAAACTTTACTTTTGGAAAAGTTAACTTTGAGCCCAGAAGAGATGTGGAAACAATGCAACAATCTAGTAAGATTCATAGCATTTTCTATGGACCATTTACCCAAAAAAATTACATCATCAGCGTAAAGGAAGTGGGAAAGTAAAGGACCATTATTAGGTAAGCTAATACCATGAAACAGCCCCTTGTTAACCGCTTCCTGCATTGCAACATTTAGCCCCTCCATAGCTATGATAAACAAAAAAGGTGAGAGAGGATCACCTTGTGTAACATCCTCGGATTTAATTTATTGTATTTTGGTTAATTAAGTGGAAATATATATATATATATATATATATATATATATATATATATATATATATATATATATATATATATATATATATATATATATATATATGTATATATATTTAAGTTGAAATCTGAGCGATTATTATGTATTTTGGATATTTAGAAAGTTTGTTGCTATTTTAAGAAAATTTGAACTCGGAATCATTGTTATGGAGTATTAAGAAATTAAAAGTTATTAATGATAATTTTAAGAATAAATTAGTATTTTATGGAACCGGTTAAGTTGAGGGGTGAAATGTGCAAAAATGATGAAAGTTGAATAAAAAGGGCTAAAAGCAATTCATTACCATAAGCACTCTCTCTCTCTAAGTTTCTCTCTCTAAAATTTTCTCTCTACATCTCTCTAAGTTATTTCACAAACGACCGACCGGCCGATTATCGAGATTTATACGTCAACGGAAAGATCTCGAGGAGTACTACAACAATCTGCAATTGGATTTCTGATTTCGTACGAATTGAGGTAAGAATCGACTCTTTTAAGTTTGTAGTTTCGGTTTTGAAGAAAACTAGAATTCGAATCTGTTGTTTTGTGTGAATTGGAGCTTGTTTTGCTTGAAATGTTACAAGAATATGATAGTATATGTATAATAGAATCGAAACTAGGCATCATACTTGATATAACGATGATTTGAGGCTTAGAAATGTATGTTTTTAAGTTGTAAGATGAACAAACTCGAAAATACCAAGAACAGAGTCGAAATGCAAGAACAAACTCGAGTTTGGTACTAGATTCGAGTGTGTTTTCGAGTGTAACACTAGATTCGAAGGGGGTGGTTCGAATCTATGCCCAAACTCGAGCATGGGGTTCGAATCTACCATGGGGTTCGAATCTAATCATCAGATTTGATGGTGGGTTCGAATCTAACCCATTAAATTCGAGTTTAATGCCAAAAATTGAGAATCCTACTCTCTAAACTCGAGTATTATGAATGAAACTTATAAACAACACATAAATTGACATGGGTTATACAAAGGACAATGAATGAACATGAGATGAGCTCAAACTTAATTATGGTATGAATTTAGACATGGACCCGAAATGGGAAAAATATTGCAAAACTTATAAAGTTTGGTTTTATGAATTTAAACGGTTATTGACACGAGGTATTGTTGTAACTAACTTAACAGGTCCCTTGAGGTGTTGTTTAACCCACAGTGGGGTACTTGGTGGATCCGGTTGAAAGCCCGAGGAGAAATAATATTGGTTAACATTTAATTACGCACCCACTGTGAGTACAGTAGATTTCGCATGTTTATATCTGTTTTATGTTAAGCTTTGCCTGCTGAGACCTGTTGTTTCATTTGTTTGGTTGGAATTCTACTAACTTGCGTACAATTAGATGCACATTCCTACTTGTTGCATGTCCGTTCGATTGTTGTGCATCTAGTGATGGACCGGTGGGTCGCATCAATTACTCTGAAGTTACTGCGCTATATGACGCTGGAGCTGATCCCTCCAGGTTCGGTAGGCAGTATGTCATCCCCGATATTATGTTTGTCTCAGATGGTATATTTTAAATGCCGAGTTTTGGGCTCGAAGGGGCTGCGGCTCTGGTCCGTACTTTGTGTACGAAGAGGATATCCGATGTTGGTCATCTGTGTTATCCTTGGGCTTCATAAAAATTTATAAAATGCGTAATCTTTGTATTCACTAAGCATCCGCTTATTCCCTAGTTGTTTATTTTTATTTTACAGGAATAGGGAAGTCTACTGCCGGACCTTCTAGTTAGGTCATTTTGGGATGATTTGGAAGACTTGGCACTATTTAATCGGTAATTATGTTATGAGACAATGTTGTAATATATTCTGGATGATTGTAATAATTGTAATGGGTGTGTAGACTTAGACTTGGTACCTTATAGCACTGTAGGGTGTTTGACACTGTTGCACTACTTTATTTATGTATTTTTAATGCTTCCGCACTTAAATTAGGTTATCAGATCATTATGTAATGTTATGTTGGTGATTAATCCTGGGTGTTTTGTAATTGGTGGTTGTTGTGGCAAGGGTGTCACACGAGATGGTATCAGAGCAGTAGTTTGAGATTCAAGTGTCCGTGAGGTCTTGATCTCAAACATTAGGAAATGATATGTAGTGGTTTAAGTAATGATCTGAACTAAGATAGGTTATGATCTAGTAATTATAAGAGATTGACTATCATACGGGACAAATGAGTGGTGTCTTTAAATTGATGACATGTTACTAAACAAGTTATATGTTTATATTTTCAGAACATGTCTAGAGGAGGAATGACACCTGAAGAAGCAAGAGAAATGATGCTAGCCTTGATGGCTGAACAGAACAAAATGATTCAGGATCAGTTTCGGGCTCGAGATGAGGCCGATGCTAAGAGAAGAGAAGATAAAAGAAAGAACAAAGAAAAAGAAAGGGAGGGAAATAATGAGGAACAAGATGACAACACTGGGTCATCTAATAAACCCAGGGGTTGTCGGTTTAAGGATTTTAAAGGAAACGGGGCGGTGGAGATTAACGGTTTAGGGGATGCTGTTGCCGCACTTGAATGGATAACAGCTACTGAAAGAACATTCCGAATCAGCGATTGTGCTGAGAAGGATATGGTTCGGTATGCTACAGCAATGTTCACAAACGATGCAATTATGTGGTGGAATTCCATGGTTAATGCTTTAAACTTGGAAAAAGTAAGTGTAATGACTTGGGCTGAGTTCACGGACTTATTCACTCAGCAATACTGTCCGGCTGATGAGCGCCGAAGATTGGAGGCGATGTTTATGGCGCTGATGCAAGGGACTAAGACTGTGTCCCAATATGCTGTAGAATTCACGAGGCTGAGTCTGTTTGCGCCTCATCAGGTGGACACTAAAGAAAGAAAAGTGACCAGATTCGAGGCTGGTCTGGATATTGAGATAAGGAGGGTTATGAGCAACGTCCGCTACCCTACATTTGCTGGCTTACTTGAGGCTGCCAGAAATGTAGAGCAGATTCTGATCATGTCGGGTTATTCGATTGGATCTGCTGCTGCTGCTACTAATCCGACACAACCGTCACCGCCGAAGCGCCAGCGCGAGGGAAGATATTCTGGTTCTTCTCGGTCTTCACAGTACTCACCTCAACAATCTTATCGCCGTCAATCTAGTTCTTCGGGTCGTGCTCGTGCCTACTCCATCAACACCGAGCCGCGATATTGTAGTAGGTGTCACTTGGAACACTTCGGCAAGTGCATCAATGGACGTGCTTGTTTTTGTTGTGGTGAGTTGGGCCATTTTCAGAGTGAGTGCCCAAGGAAGGGAGATGCTTGCCATAAGTGTGGTGTATGGGGACACTACAGTAGGAATTGCAGAAGGAACGACCCAGCTGCTGCTGCTCCATCTACAACACGATCTTCGGGAGGTTCAAGCGGTGGTTCAGTTAACCGAGGCCGGGGTCAGTCTCAAAGGGCACCTGCTCGTGCTTTTCAGATAACTGCGGAGGAGGCAAGGGAAAATCCGGAGGTCGTTACGGGTACGTTCATAGTTAATTCTATGCCAGCACGAGTTTTATTTGATTCGGGTGCCAATAGATCGTTTGTTTCTACTATGTTTGCACAAAGACTTGCCATGCCATTATCTAGATTATCTGCTGTTCTAGACATAGAAACTGCTAGCAATACTCTAGTCAAGGTAGATCACGTATACCGTAACTGCACGTTAGTAATTGAAGATGTAGTCTTCAATTTGGACTTGATCCCTATTGAGTTCAGTGAGTTTGACGTGATAGTCGGGATGGACTGGTTAATTGAGAATGAAGCCCATATAGTGTGTAAGAGCCGAATGATAAAGATAACTACTCCGGAGGGGCGTGAGATTTGCATCTACGGGGATAGGAGAAGTGGGGATCTGTGCTTACTGACCATTGCAAAAGCTCGAAAGCTTGTTGCAAAGGGGTGTGACGCCTACCTGGCATATGCTATTGATGCCAAGGCTGAGAAGAGAACTTTGGCCGACGTGCCTGTTTTTTCACAGTTTCCGGATGTGTTTCCGGAAGACTTGTCTGGCGTGCCGCCTGAGAGACAAGTAGAATTTAAGATTGACTTGATCCCTGGAGCTGCGCCGGTAGCTCGTTCTCCTTATCGTCTTGCCCCAACCGAGATGAAAGAGATGATGACACAACTTCAAGAGTTGTTGGACAAGGGCTTCATTCGACCGAGTTCATCGCCATGGGGAGCTCCGGTATTGTTTGTAAAGAAGAAAGATGGCACGATGAGGATGTGCATAGATTACCGGGAGCTGAATAAGTTGACTATTAAGAACAAATATCCGTTGCCACGGATAGATGACTAGTTTGATCAGTTACACGGGGCTTGTGTCTTTTCTTAGATCGACTTAAGGTCGGGGTACCATCAGCTGAAAGTAAGAGAAGAAGATGTACCGAAGACAGCTTTCAGAACTCGGTATGGGCATTACGAGTTTCTGGTCATGCCTTTCGGATTAACTAACGCCCCAGCTGTCTTTATGGACTTGATGAATAGGGTTTGTAGACCGATGTTGGACAAATCGGTAATAGTGTTTATTGATGACATTCTGGTATACTCTAAGTCTGAAGCTGAGCATGCTGAACATTTAAAGGAACTGTTAGAGTTGTTAAGAAAAGAAAGGTTGTATGCCAACTTCTCAAAGTGTGAGTTTTGGCTGCAACAGATTCAGTTTTTAGGACATGTGATTTCTGGAGCTGGGATTTCGGTAGATCCAGCTAAGATAGAAGCGATAAAGAACTGGGAGCCGCCTCAATCAGCTACCGAAGTTAGAAGTTTTCTGGGACTGGCAGGGTATTATCGGAGATTTATTAAGGATTTCTCGAAGATTGCAGTTCCTTTAACTGCATTAACCAAGAAGAATGCATCATTTAAATGGGAAACTGTGCAACAGGAGGCCTTTGAGGTTCTGAAGAAGGCATTAAGCGAGGCGCCGATACTTGCCTTACCTGAAGGTAATGATGACTTTGTGGTGTATACCGATGCTTCGAGATTGGGGTTAGGCGCTGTACTGATGCAGCGTGGGAAGGTTATAGCGTATGCTTCAAGACAGTTGAAGCAGCATGAGAAGAATTATTCGACTCATGATCTCGAATTGACTGCGGTAACATTTGCTTTGAGGTTATGGAGGCACTACCTGTACGGTACTAAATGTCAACTTTACACGGACCATAAGAGCTTGAAGTATATCTTTAATCAGAAGGAACTTAATATGAGGCAAAGGCGATCTATGGAGCTTATAAAAGACTACGATTGTGAAATATTGTATCATCCTGGTAAGGCTAACGTGGTAGCCGATGCTTTGAGTCGCAAAGCATATGCCAAGGAATGCTGCTACATGTTGACATCTACTATGTTGACATCCACAATAATTGACGATGTCAAAGCTGCCCAAGTAGAAGCTTTGAAAGAAGAAAATGTCGGTGCTGAGGATATTAGAGTACAGATTAAGAATATGGAAACAAGTGAGTCGGGATTAAAAGGTGTATACGGAAGGATTTGGGTGCCGAAGTATGGTGGTATGAGAAATGTGATCATTGAAGAAGAGCATCAATCAAAATTTTCTGTACATCCCGGGAGCACAAAGATGTACAATGACTTAAAGGCAGACTTTTGGTGGCCGGAATTGAAGAAGGACATAGGGCAGTATGTAGAAAGATGCCGAACTTGTCTGGTTGGTAAAGGCCGAACATCAACAACCATACGGCAGTATGCAACCGCTTCCTATTCCGGATTGGAAGTGGGAACACATAACGATGGATTTTGTTACAAAGCTGCCGAAAACTAGGCGTCAACACGATGCAGTATGGGTAATCGTGTAAGGTCTACCACTACGAGATCTATCTAGACGCGGAGCCGTCAATGAGTGCGGAATCCTCGTTAACGGGTAGACGGAAACAACTCTCAACTACGAAACACGGAGACTATCAGAGGCTGAACGAACGACACACGAACGATCCTACGAACTGATTCTCTCCGAAAGGACACTCACCAAGCTGATAAACTCGAGATCGCTTTATGCTTAATCCCTCACGAATTCTGCAAAAAGTCTGATAATATCTCGAGTCTATCCCTAATTATAGACCCTGATTCGAGTCTGATGTGGGCCAAACTCGAATCTGGCCCAAGGCCCATTCGAGTCTGTCCACAAAGACACTCTCGAATCTGGTCTCATTCGAATCTATGGCTACATTCGAATCTATCACAGATTCGAATGCCAAGCCTTAAATAATTCGAATCTAGTATTTCACATAAACAACTAAGTGTTGAAACTTATGTTATAAGCTTATGTTTGAATTAATCTTTGAACATTGTGTTTGAACTTCTTGTAATATGTTACATCAAGTTCAAACACACAATCAATAACTGACAAAACATACATAAACATATATATCAAAACACTAGTTAATTCCCAATACCTTGAATATTACTTAAACCAAAATGTTAGATCGTTTAGACTGCTATCGTCACACAGGGTGTACCAACAGACTCCCCCTTGATGATAGCTTCTAACTATTTACATCAAGTTTAAGTACTAGATCTATATATACTACTACCTGCATATATACCAGCATCTATTCAAACTCTGACAACTTTCTGGAACTTTCTGGCTTCAGATCTCCATCCTTCATGAAAGAAGATATGTTGACCATGAAGCTTTTTCAGATCTTCCTTTGACAGATTCATCAGATGTAGAGGATCATACACTCTCAAAAGAACTTTGTCGTCTTGATCCTCCATGATGGCTTCAGCAGTTTCATTATCGACGTACCACCATTTCATGTTGCTCAAAATATTCTGTGGCATCGATTTCATAGGCACCTTTTTCAAGCATTTTACTGGCTTATAAACCATTCTGGCCCAAGGCCTTCCAGTATGAGGATCTATCCTTGATCCATCCTCAACTCTTTTGCCTGATCTCGGCTTAAGCCTTTCAAACTTTCCTGAACGACCCTCTTTTCTTATTATTTTTGCCATGACTTCAGCGTACGGGTCCTCGCTGATATTGACCAGTTCTTTCCATGCTAATTCCTTAACTTCAATCTTGGGCAGTGTATTGAACGCTTTCAGTGTTCGCCTCAAGTATTGGAGGCCATCTCTTCTTTTCAAAATAAAGAGCTGCAGTTCTCGGTCAAAGAACCAGCTTATGATCCCTCCTGAGAAATTTCCAGCACCTGGAACTCTCATCTTCTTTTTCATCTTCAGCTGTTCTTTCTTTTCCTCCTTCTTAAACCAAAGTTTTATCAACTCAGCTCTAGATGGCTCTTTCTCTGCCTCTTCTAGTTCTGTATCTTCGACTGAGGCTATCTTGATGTAGTCTATATCAATCACGTTATGATTATTGCCCACATATAGTTCCGTGACAGGCTGTGAATTTACTATCACCTCGTTGACATGATCGTCCTCGTCATCTATGACTTCGTCGTCAGATTTCCAGTCAACAACTTCCTCTGGAATGAATTCCCCTTCCTCCAACTCTTCAACTTCGTCTTCAAAGTTCTTGACGAACCAGCTTCTCCTCCTTCACCTTCAATTTGACTGGGCTCCCCCTGAACTTGTGTAGCCTGAGCAGCAGGAAAATCTACTGGCTCATTCTCATTAGGTGCATCGGGATCATTGCCTTCGTCATCTTCATCCCTACGCCTACGCTGCTCCTCATGATCCCTACAACTTGTCTCCCCCTGAGCTTTTAGATTTTTCATTAGCTGCTCAAGGAGGGACCGCATCGATTGGATCTCTTCTGATTAATCTGCAATAAAGGACTTTAACTCTGTGTTCTCTTCCCTGACATTCTCCACAATCTTTTTCAACTCGGCATTATCCTTATCAAGATTTGCATTATGCGCCTGGAGTTCGCCGATCGCCTTTGTTAGGCCTAAGATTTGGAAATGCTGGAAGTCAACGCGTCCCTTAAGCTGCACAAACCATTGGTTGTCAGCGTAGGTGGTCGAGGTAGATGGAATGGATTGTATAGGAGTTGGGCGAATGGGTGATGGAATATATGGTTCATGTTGAGGTGGTGGTGGTGGTGGAGCGGTGGCCTGAGGTTCTTGAGTTTGAGTTTGGGGAATTTCTGGTTGTGCATCCGATGCTGAGGATGACCCTTGCATAAACCTGTGACGCTTGGCCCTTTGCCGAGTCACTAAGGGAGCAACTTCCTCCTCTTCAAAATCTGAATCATCAGATTCCCTTACTACTCTCCTCCTTGATGCTTCTTCATTAACTACCAATCTTGATCCATACGTTCCAATTTGAACAGTATGTTCAGTCGAAACTGACTCAAGAGCCTCAACTTTTAACTCCTCCATCTCTTCCGATTCTGTTGCAGATGAAGACAAAACATTATCAGCCTGCTCGGGCATATATTCATCTACATCTCTTAACACATCTTCTTCTCCCTCAGGAGGACTAAGTAATTCACCTACTAGCGCTGCAGCCACATCTTCATTTGCATGAGGCCCTGCCTCCCAGATTTCGTTAAGTGTTTGACATAATTGTTCAGCTTCGGTTGGAACACTTGAAGGCCCGGCTTCCTGTTCTTCCGGCTGCTGACTTGTCGAAGGCCTTGACGCCTGAGTTTGAGTCGCGGATGGTCTTTGTGTGCGCCTTTGAGCACGTGGTGGCTGTGGTAGTTGTTGTTGTTGTGGAGGTTGCCCGGCTCGAACTTCAACTTCCCCCGCCCAGTTGGAAACATCTGGGGCTTCAAAATTCCTATCCAGGATGGCTCCAAACAATGGACGCGCAACTGGAACAGCTAACCTTCCTCTGTGTGAGGAACAATCAGTGAAAATCCGCTTATCCATTATGGCAACGCTTTGAATGTCATTCGACGGCGGCAGATTTGGCAAGAAGTGCCTGATCAACATCATGATGAACCGCTACAACAAGAATTGTTGATTTTCTGGGGCGGTTATCTAGTGAACAAATTCTGAGAAAAACATCTCCGAGAAACTATATGGACGATTATACACCATTGCGACTATCCCAGACTGCATCTTCGCAACCATATAATCAAACCCTGCTTTCTTTGGAGCAAAGCATACCATAAAAACATGCGCAAGAAATCTCCATTGTCCTATTAAGCCGCTCTTCATATATGACACTTTCGTCATGTCTAGACTGTAACCCATTCTCTAAAAGGCCGCTTGCCTTATACTCAGAGGAAATTCGATCGGTCCAGACTCTTCTTCTTGAGTGCCCAGCTGCAACACTTGACGCAGCATATCCGCCGAAAATACCAGCGGTTGTCCAGCAATACGAGTGCGTAGCACTGTCGGTGTGACCGAGCAGTCTACCTGCAGATGATCGTAAAATTGACGAATATACGGTAAAACTAGCTGAACATTATGAGACAGTGCAAAACCAATCCTAGACTCTACTAGGAAATCAAGCACTTTTCTGAATCCCTGCGCCTCAGGGAGATTATGATCCGGATGAAGCACCATATTGTTCTTAGGCACAAACGCTCGTACAGCCATTTCTGCACAATAAACAAAACTATTAGATTCATTAAAAATCAATAAACTTGTTTAAATTCAAATCTGTTTTATTTTGAACTTGTGTAAGTACAAAATCCAACACAATTAAATTTCTACAAGTTTAATAAAATTTAAATTAAATAATGCAAATAAAAAACAGATTCGAATGTAACAGATTCGAATTAGTCCATTTTCGAGTTTGTTGACAGATTCGAAGGTCCTGGTCTTCTCGAGTCTAATGACAGATTCGAGAAGCCTCAGGAACAGATTCGAAGCCCCGTCGGCCAAGATTTCAACAAAAACCCTAGATTTTAACCATTTTGAACGCAGTAAATCACATACATTAGTTCAACTAGCTTCTAATCATTGATTTATGAGTTTAATTTAACTGTTTATCTGTCCAAACTTGGTAATTTTGTAAAAACCCTATTTCGACCCTTAAACTTTCAAAACTCGATGATTTTGCCTAAAATTGTGTATAAAACTACATGAAGCTTGTACAATCAAGTTGATTATACCTAGATACAGTAGTAGAATCGAACACACTAGCTTGAAACTCGACGGATTGTCGTTTATGAGAGAAACGATAGACTCGAGAACAGATTCGAAATCGCTGGAATAGATTCGAGAAACTAGATTCGAAAACAGTAAGTATTAAATGTCTTCACTGTTGACCTATATATACTACCAACCTTCGAATCTAAGGCCAGACTCGAATCTACTGACAGTTTCGAATCCTTCCCAATTCGAGTCTGTCCTAAACTCGAAGACACCAAACACTTAGAAAAATTTCAAAATTTTTTGAAATAACTTCAACTTTTTCAACCTTTTTCTACGGTATTGTGTAACAAGATAAACTATGCCAACTCTTTTACCCTAAGCACAAGATATTTCACGCAATGTTTATTTTATCCAACTTTGAATGCACCCTCAGTAATTTTTGACCTTTTACCTAAGTAAAAATTAAACTAAAATAAAATAAATTAAAATAAAATTAACTAAGGTAAAATAAAATAAAATAAAATTTTGACCAAAAATTTAATCTAGACTTAAGCTATACTTATAAAATTGACAACCTAATCTAAATACTAAACAAAATCTTTTTGATGAGCATAGTCTAAGAAAGGTTCAATCAGATAGCGATGTCTGATACTCACTTTCAGTACTTAAACTTTCACACTTAGGAATTTTTTATTCCTTTGATTGTTTGTCGTGGCATACCCAATTAGCCGATTGTTGGTATTTTACCCCTTTAAACATTCTACATTTCGGAATATCTCTTGGCATTTTTATTTATCATGAAATTATCTTACCTGACTCAGACATAGACATACTTTTATGATCAAGGCACACAGACAAAGATTCTAACTTGTTGGTATTTGCAAACTTTCTTTAAAAGACAAACATCGGACACAGGTCTGTATTTTCATACAACAAAGTGTCTTAGTTTGACTTAAGGTTTATTCTTAAAGTTAGCAAGACAACGGTGACAGGTCTGTACTGACGTACAACAGAGCGACATATCTGCTAACCCGAATCTAAACAGAGGCAACAGGTCTGTACTTACGTACAACAGAGTTACATGTTTTCGACTCTTAATTTTGTATGATTTTTCTATTCTTTCCATTTTAAGATGTATTTGATGTTGCCATACATCCCCAGAAAGTTTGCATACCTCATTTAGACTCAAAGTTTGTATGTCTTGTACATAAAAATAAAGACCGTTTGGTCATACATCTAAGTTAGTGACACGCTTGACTTTTTCTAGAATATTTTATTAGCCCTGAGATTCCCTATATGTATTATGCCTACCAACATATCAAACTAAATAAAGTATAACACTTAGAATTTAGTTGCATTATGTGTGAAAGCCTAAACACTTAGAGTTTGTAACGACTGTGCTAATTTTCGTCACTTTGAACCTATGTATCTAAGACTTAACTCTATTTCTGATATTCTCTTTTTTTGTATTTTTATAATTTTCTCTCTTTTTTCTTTTGTTTTTCATAAGAATTAAGATAACCTACTAACTTACTAAAATAGAAACTTACTAAAAATAGAAACTTTCCTAAATTAGCAGACTACTGTAAAGAAAGAAAAACTACGACTTATAAAAGAAAATAAGCTACTACTACTAAGGTCAATTTACTCTGGGTTGCGCATTCCATTCAGTTGAATTAAATACTCAAACCGTGACTTATCAAATGCTTTGGTAAATAAATCTGCATTATTATCTTTAGTTGCCACTTTTACCAATTTGATTAAGTTCTTTTCAGCACAATCACGAATAAAATGATGCCTAATGTCTATGTGCTTTGTTTTACTGTGTTTAACTGGATTGTTAGTTATAGCAATTGTAGATTGATTGTCTATCCTAATGGGAGTTTGAGTGTAAGCCAAACTGTAATCCCACAATTGTTGTTGTATCCACAGAACCTGTGAGCAGCAACTACCAGCAGCAACATACTCGGCCTCGCACGTTGAAACGGCTACCGATGTTTGTTTATTGCATTGCCAGGATACCAATCTCCCTCCTAGGAACTGACAACCTCCAGTTGTTGATTTGCGCGTCAAGCTGCATCCTCCGTAGTCAGAATCCGTGAACGCCTCCAACTCTAGATCTCCCTCCGCGTGATACCAAAGTCCCAGCTTCGGTTTCGACTTGAGGTATCGTAGAATCCGCTTCACAGCTTTCATATGCATCTCCTTCGGATTCGCTTGAAACCTAGCACAAATGCACACAGCAAACATAATGTCAGGTCTTAAAGTAGTTAAATACATAAGTGATCCAATCATGGCCCGATATAATGTCGGATCCACATCGGTATCACTTTCAGTACCCGGTCCGAGATTATGATTCACTTGAATCGGCGTGCTGAAACGGGCAGTCAACTTTGTTCCCTCCATCCCGAAACGTTCTAATATGTCATAGACATACTTAGTCTGATGGATAAACATCCCTTCCTTCTTTTGGTCAACTTGTAACCCCAAAAAGAAATTTAACTCTCCCATAGCACTCATCTCGAACTTAGACTTCATCACCTTCTCGAAATCTTTGTACATCTGTTCGTCTGATGATCCATAGATGATATCATCGACGTACACTTGTACCAAGATAAAGTGTTCTCCCTTTCTCTTAACAAAGAGAGTATTATCTATCCTACCCCTTTCAAAACCGTTCTCTAACAGATGGTTGGATAGAGTCTCATACCACGCCCTAGGTGCCTGATGCAATCCATATAGAGCCTTATCTAAACAATATACTCTATCAGGATATTTTGGATCTGTAAATCCGGGCGGTTGTTCTACATACACCAACTCCTTCACTTTCCCATACAGGAAAGCACTCTTAACATCTAACTGATATACCTTAAAGCCCTTGAAGGAGGCAAAAGCTAGAAACAACCTAATGGCTTCCAGCCTTGCTACAGGTGCAAAAACCTCGTTGTAATCGATTCTCTCCTCTTGGTTGAAACCCTTTACAACTAACCTACCCTTGTTGCGCGTGACTATACCCCGATCGTCCCTTTTGCACTTAAAAACCCATTTGGTTCCTATGGCAATTTCCCCTCGAGGTAATGGAACTAACTCCCACACTTCTAGTTTCCTAAATTGCGAAAGTTCTTCCTGCATCGCTTCAACCCAGGAGTTATCCTTAAGTGCCATCTGCACATTCTTAGGCTCTACTTGCGATATGAAGCATGAATAGAGACATGTGTGATATGCCTCGGAGTCGTTTATCATCGACAACAACACAGTGTTGTTATTTACACTACTCCGAGTCCTCACACCCTCGTTAGGATTTCCTATGATGCTTTCTAATGGATGGTTCTTGTTAATCCTAGAGGTCTCTATCTCATCAACCCTTAGATTATCTCCTAAGTTAGATCCTATTTCACCTAATGGGGGAACAGGCTCAGCTTCTACATTTTCCTCCTCATGGACGTTGTCCTCAGAGTTGGAACTTGATGCTTGAGTCTGATTCTCAGTGGTAGGTGCTTCTTGATCAGCAACTTCTGGAGATCTATCTACAGTCGCAGTAGGCTCGGATGTGGATTCAAACGTAGTCCTCGGAAAGATATGGCCATCGTCATTCAGATGTAACGTTGCCATGTCTTTTTCGATTGTACCTGCATTATCATCCAAAGGAATGTTAAATGACTCAAATAACTTATCATAGTCAAATATCCATTCCGGACCAGTTTGGGGTTCATGTGTATAACTTGTGACTTCAATATTATACACAATCTCCACAGTACCATGTGTTTTGTTAAAAACCCGTTTGTTTGGTGAGTTCGGCACTTAACCTAGGAAGTATCCTTCGTCAGCCTTTTCACCAAACTTCGGTTGATGTTTTGTTCGTAAAAGAGTGCATGGTACACCAAACGGTTCGAATCCAGTTAAATTAGGTGGCCGTTTATTCAAAATTTCATAGCATGTTTTGTTCAAAGATTTGACTGTAAGGACTCGGTTTAAAATATGGCACGCGGTATTCACTGCCTCCCCTGAAAACATGGTAGGAAGCTTTGAATCCGAAAGCATAGTCCTTGCAGCCTCAATCAATGTTCTATTTTTACGTTCGGCCACCCCATTTTGTTGAGGTTCATATGGTGCACTGAATTGATGCACTATGCCCTTTGATAGGCAATATACACCAATTACAGTGTTTTTGAATTCAGTCCCATTATCACTACGAATATTTTTAACCCTTGTTCCGTAGGAGTTCTCCACTTGGTCTAAGAACCCGATGAGCTTGGAAGCCATCTCGTCCTTCATACCTAAAAAGAAAACCCAAGAAAAACGTGAGTAATCGTCAGCGATAACTAAACAGAACCAACTACCTCCGATACTCCTTTTGTTGATTGGGCCGAAAAGGTCCATATGCAACAAATCGAATGTTGAGGATATAGAGTTCTGCTTCTTGGACTTGTGTGTCTTCTTATGTTGCTTGCCCTTCATGCACGGTAGACACTTGTCCTCGAACTGAAAGCTCTTCATTGGCACACCCTGCACCTGTCCATTCTTCGTGATGTAGTTCATTTTTCTTAGGTGCAGGTGAGCCATGCGTCTGTGCCACAGTACCGATTCCGTCTCCGAAGCTTTGGATAAAAGACAGATTGGCCCCATCGAAGTCTCCGGCTTGTTCATATCCAGCATGTACAAGTCATTCTTCCTTGGCGCCCGCATCAATACCCATTCTTCAGGAATCTTGAATCCCGGCTTTAGCACTAACGCCTCAGTGTCAGTAAATAACACTGAGTTCTTCTTATCACAGATTTGAGATACACTAATGAGATTGTGAACCAGTTTATCAACGTGATAAACTTGGTCCAACTTAATTGTCTCATTAGTGACCACTCCGGTACCCGTTATATTTCCACCCTTGTTACCCGCGAATGATACGAATCCCCGATTCCCACCCTTGAAGTCTGTAAGCAGACCTCTTTCCCCCGTCATGTGCCTGGAGCAGCCACTGTCGACGAACCACTTGTTGTTTGGACCTGTGGTAATCTCCTGCACATGAAAGAAAATAGGTTAGTTATCACGGGGAACCCAAGCCATGACTGACTTGGTAATACCATTCTCGTCCACATACTTGAACTCTTTCAAATACCCATCTCTCCTTTCAGGTGACTTGGGTCTTTGAACTGGAGTCTGTTGTGGTGCCGAGTGATTTAAGTTCGCTCTTTGCCTTGGAGTAGGCATTTGTTGTGGAGCTCTAGAATAGTTCCTATTATATGGCATTTCGGACTGTGAACCCTGAGCTCTTACCGGTGCATACTGTCTAACTGGAGTGTGAGACCTAACTGGAGTGTGTGGCCTGCTAGGTGTTGTGCTCCTATAGACTTGTTGTGGTGCTGAACTAGATTGATTAATGACACGATTCGGTGAATTTGTCCTAATCACTTCCTTTGGTCCAACCTTAACCAGTGTGTTTTTCACAACTTGTTTGGGTGCGGCCTGCACAGCTTTCTCGGTACTTTGAGAACTGCTGGTGCTCGCCACACTGGTTGAGGGCTTAACAGGTGTTGGATTCACTGTCTTAGGTGTAACATCTGCTTTCCTAAGCGGACAGTGAGAAGCAACATGCCCCTTCTCGTGACTTCTAAAGCATGACATCTTATCTATGGACTTTTTGTGTGTTCCCTTAGATCTAGGTGTCTCACTAGTGTCTATTTCCTTTGGTACATCTACGGTGTCAGGCTCATCGACCTGATCAGCCCAAGCAATTTTCTATTTTCCTGCAGGTGTTTCACTGGAGGAAGACACAAATTTGACTTTCTTAACCTTGACGGTTGAGTCAGCCACCTTAGGTGTATTTTCCACTATAGGCTCTGGTGTCGGTGTAGGTAGGTCCCCTAAGTCTACTAACCTGTCAGTTTTCTCCTGAGGCTGAGGCACATAGTTTGCATTGAAAGGTGGAGGAATTTCGTGAAATCCTAGACCTACGGGCTTCTTAGACTGTCTTTGGCCATCTAAAACTTTCCCTAGATTTAGGCTCGAATTCCTAAACTTCTCCAACTTGCTATTTGACTCTGCTACCTTTGCCTTTGTTTCAGCTAGCTCTATGTCCTTGTCCTTAAGACTTTTGGTCAAGGCTTCTACGTGCTCATACATTAGCTCTATCCTAACACACTGCTCATTGAGTTTGTCTTTTAGAACTATGACGTCTTGAGCATCAGCCTTAAGCTTTTCTTTAAGATCTTGCTTGATATCGTTTAGGCTAGCATTTTCAATTTTTAAGTTCTCATTTTGAGCAGATATGGTTTTATGTGATTCTAGGACTAGATTTAACCTATCGTTAGAATTAACACACAAAGCACATAATTCACGAAATAGAGAATAAGTCAGACTAACCTTTGAGTTATCAGATTCCGCGTTGGCCATCTGAGCAGCAAACTCCAGCACTGTCTGATCATTCGCCTTCTCTACCCACATCGGACTGCTGTCCCGTGTGGTCTGCTCGTCCCCATCACACCCTGTTTCTGTGACTTCAGCCATGAAGGCTCTAGCATTCGACTCAGGATGTGAACTCCAGTCATAGGTACCATCTAGCTGTCTGTCTGAAGTGACATTGGATAGTAGACCCGCTAGATTGGCTTGTCCAGATGATGAACTTGGAAGGTATCGTTGATGGGACTGATTTTGGAACTGTCCCTGATGCTGACTCTGCCCTTGGTATGACTCTACCTTCGGTCTCTGACACTCCCTGGCAAAGTGTCCCAGTCCTTGACAGTTGTAGCATTTTACCTTGGACTTATCAAATCCTATCCCCTTGTTATTCATCTGCAGGTTCCTCCCAGTTCTTTTAATGAATCTCTTAACCCGTTGGGTTACCATGGCCAGTTGCCATTTAAGATCCATTTCCTCAAGATCATCAGGGTCGACCTGATCGTAGTCTTCGTCCCAGAGAGCAGGATCGTTAATTTTCCCTTGAACACAATTTCCATACGCGGCCACAAATGAAGCAAGCAGATTCAAATGTTCTTCCGCCGATTTTGCGCTCATGGGCATCTTCGAATAGCTCTGAGTTGTCGATGCCTGTTGGACTTGAGGCTGCGGTTCTTCCGATCTTCCTAATCCTAAGAACGCGCGATTTAATGTGTCATCAGTCTCTGCTGGTGATGACGTTTCTCCGGTGAAAAACGCTGTAGCAGTCTTCGGTTCGGCTGCCGCTGAAGGTTTTGTTGTCTTTCCAAAATACATCGCTGGATTCTGGACTTGTTTGTAATCGGTTTCGGCCTTTAGTAGCTCGAAGTGATATGCCCGCAACGTTCCCACAATGTCATCCAAAGATTGAGTATAGTACTTATCCTCATTCAGCTTGATCATTGCCACGTACATAGCCCATTTGGCTGGTAAGGCATCAAGAAGCTTGTTGTTCTTGTCTGTATCAGTAAACTCAATCCCGTGACTTTCAAGTTCAGTTAACAGATGATAGAACCGGGTGATGATATCATCCAGCTGTTCATCATTAATTGCCTTGAAAATCGCAAACTGTTGTTTCAACAGCTCAGTACGCTTTCTACGAACCCTAGGATTACCCTCACTCCTTTTCTCTAGAGAATCCCAAAGTTCTTTTGACGTCTTTTGAGTCCTAAACATGTGCAGTATATCCTGAGGCAAAGCCATGCGGATCAGTGAGAAAGCTTTATTTTCGGCTTCATACAATTTCTTGTCATCCTCCTTCATCATTTGGTATGACAAGACCTTCTGACGGCCTTCAACTTCTGACACTGGTGGAATATACCCTTCGTCGATACACACCCACATGCGCATGTCATTAAAGCGCACAAAATCGGTAAACCGATCTTTCCACCAGTAATAATCCTCGACTTTCATCAGCTTGGGCGGAGCGTTTGCCTTTCCGACCTCGTGGTCCATTTCTAGGAATTTTTGAAGATTAGACATCTTTCCGAAAGTAATTGAATTTACCTTAAATAATTTAATTCGAAAATAATGTGAATTAATTCTTTCGAATCTAGGTAGATTCGAATGTAATCAGATTCAATTGATTTGGGATTAAATTCGATTAAGTGTTATAATTCAATTAAACTCGAAATTATGTCAGTTTCGAACAGTCCTTAGATTCGAAGGCAGACACACTCGAAACTACAGCAGATTCGAACCCCTATTCGAAACTAAGCTAAACTCGAAATAAACTCGAAACTAAGCTAGACTCGAGATCCTATTCGAATGAAGCAACAGACTCGAAACGAGGTAGATTCGAAACCCTCTGAAACAGACTCGAAAGGAGCGTATTTTGGTTAGACTCGACACTAAGTGAAACCCTAATTACCCCTATTAGATTCGAGCGCCGCAAACTCGAAAAACGGCTAACACTTTGATTTTTTGACGTTTTACAGATTAAACCAGTATTTTTCTAACGAAAAATAATGATTTCGATCAAAAACGTGAAAAACCACAAAGTATTTCCCGAATAAGAATTTGCTAAGCTTGAAAACACGATTTTGAGAGAAAAACCGTCCAACTAGCGTCAAGAAACCTAGAATGTATCTAGATGAACACGAAGAACACCAAGAACACTCCGTAGGCTTTGATACCACTTGTAAGGTCTACCACTACGAGATCTATCTAGACGCGAAGCCGTCAACGAGTGTGGAATCCTCGTTAACGGGTAGACGGAAACAACTCTCAACTACGAAACACGGAGACTATCAGAGGCTGAACGAACGACACACGAACGATCCTACGAACTGATTCTCTCCGAAAGGACACTCACCAAGCTGATAAACTCGAGATCGCTTTATGCTTAATCCCTCACGAATTCTGCAAAAAGTCTGATAATATCTCGAGTCTATCCCTAATTATAGACCCTGATTCGAGTCTGATGTGGGCCAAACTCGAATCTGGCCCAAGGCCCATTCGAGTCTGTCCACAAAGACACTCTCGAATCTGGTCTCATTCGAATCTATGGCTACATTCGAATCTATCACAGATTCGAATGCCAAGCCTTAAATAATTCGAATCTAGTATTTCACATAAACAACTAAGTGTTGAAACTTATGTTATAAACTTATGTTTGAATTAATCGTTGAACATTGTGTTTGAACTTCTTGTAATATGTTACATCAAGTTCAAACACACAATCAATAACTGACAAAACATACATAAACATATATATCAAAACACTAGTTAATTCCCAATACCTTGAATATTACTTAAACCAAAATGTTAGATCGTTTAGACTGCTATCGTCACACAGGGTGTACCAACAAATCGTGGATCGGTTAACTAAGTCGGCTCACTTTATACCGATTCGAGAAAGTTATTCGCTGGAAAAGTTAGCTCAGATTTATATGGACGAGATAGTTTCTAGGCATGGAGTGCCTAAGTCCATAGTGTCGGATCGAGATAGCAGATTTACTTCAAACTTCTGGTCGGCACTACAAGAAGGGTTAGGGACGAGAATAGCAATGAGTACAGCCTATCGTCTGCAAACTGATGGCCAAAGTGAACGAACGATCCTTACTTTGGAAGACATGATGAGATCGTGTGTGTTAGATCTCGGTGGCAACTGGGATGATCATTTGCCACTGATAGAGTTTTCGTACAATAATAGCTATCATGCGACAATCAAGAAAGCACCGTTTGAGGCTTTATATGGAAGGAGATGTAGGACTCCTACATGTTGGAGAGAAACGGGTGAAACACCAATCGCTGGGCCGGCCTTGCTTCAAGAAACAAATGAGAAAGTACAGTTGATCAGGCAGAACATGAAGGCAGCCCAGGACCGACAGAAAAGTTATTATGACAGAAGGCACAAACCTATCAGCTTTGAAGTGAATGATTGGGTTTACTTGAAAGTATCACCCATGAGGGGTGTTACTCGTTTTGTGAAGAAGGGCAAGTTGGCTCCGAGATTTGTTGGGCCCTTTAAGATAATAGAAAAAGTTGGAAATCAGTCGTATCGCCTAGAGTTGCCTGAAGAGATGTCAGGCATACATCCAGTACTTCACGCTGGGAATCTCCGAAAATCATTTAACACTGGAAATGAGGATTGGGCAGACCACACAGAGCTGCAAGTTGATGAAAGGCTTCGATATGTGGAGGAGCCGGAATGTGTATTAGATACTAAGATGAAGAAGTTGAGGAGCAAGGAGATAGAAATGATGCTTATACGTTGGAAGCATCATAAGGGAGCAAATCATACATGGGAAGCTAAGTCAGAAATGTTAAGAAAGTATCCGAAACTGTTTGAATCCGAGTAACTTCGAGGACGAAGTTGAGCGTGGTGGAGCCCATGCTGTAACATCCTCGGATTTAATTTATTGTATTTTGGTTAATTAAGTGGAAAATATATATATATATATATATATATATATATATATATATATATATATATATATATATATATATATATATATATATATATAAGTTGAAATCTGAGCGATTATTATGTATTTTGGATATTTAGAAAGTTTGTTGCTATTTTAAGAAAATTTGAACTCGGAATCATTGTTATGGAGTATTAAGAAATTAAAATTTATTAATGATAATTTTAAGAATAAATTAGTATTTTATGGAACCGGTTAAGTTGAGGGGTGAAATGTGCAAAAATGATGAAAGTTGAATAAAAAGGGCTAAAAGCCATTCATTACCATAAGCACTCTCTCTCTCTAAGTTTCTCTCTCTAAAATTTTCTCTCTACATCTCTCTAAGTTATTTCACAAACCGACCGGCCGATTATCGAGATTTATACGTCAACGAAAAGATCTCGAGGAGTACTACAACAATCTGCAATTGGATTTCTGATTTCGTACGAATTGAGGTAAGAATCGACTCTTTTAAGTTTGTAGTTTCGGTTTTGAAGAAAACTAGAATTCGAATCTGTTGTTTTGTGTGAATTGGAGCTTGTTTTGCTTGAAATGTTACAAGAATATGATAGTATATGTATAATAGAATCGAAACTAGGCATCATACTCGATATAACGATGATTTGAGGCTTAGAAATGTATGTTTTTAAGTTGTAAGATGAACAAACTCGAAAATACCAAGAACAGAGTCGAAATGCAAGAACAAACTCGAGTTTGGTACTAGATTCGAGTGTGTTTTCGAGTGTAACACTAGATTCGAAGGGGGTGGTTCGAATCTATGCCCAAACTCGAGCATGGGGTTCGAATCTACCATGGGGTTCGAATCTAATCATCAGATTTGATGGTGGGTTCGAATCTAACCCATTAAATTCGAGTTTAATGCCAAAAATTGAGAATCCCACTCTCTAAACTCGAGTATTATGAATGAAACTTATAAACAACACATAAATTGACATGGGTTATACAAAGGACAATGAATGAACATGAGATGAGCTCAAACTTAATTATGGTATGAATTTAGACATGGACCCGAAATGGGAAAAATATTGCAAAACTTATAAAGTTTGGTTTTATGAATTTAAACGGTTATTGACACAAGGTATTGTTGTAACTAACTTAACAGGTCCCTTGTGGTGTTGTTTAACCCACAGTGGGGTACTTGGTGGATCCGGTTGAAAGCCCGAGGAGAAATAATATTGGTTAACATTTAAGTACGCACCCACTGTGAGTACAGTAGATTTCGCATGTTTATATCTGTTTTATGTTAAGCTTTGCCTGCTGAGACCTGTTGTTTCATTTGTTTGGTTGGAATTCTACTAACTTGCGTACAATTAGATGCACATTCCTACTTGTTGCATGTCCGTTCGATTGTTGTGCATCTAGTGATGGACCGGTGGGTCGCATCAATTACTCTGATGTTACTGCGCTATATGACGCTGGAGCTGATCCCTTCAGGTTCGGTAGGCAGTATGTCATCCCCGATGTTATGTTTGTCTCAGATGGTATATTTTAAATGCCGAGTTTTGGGCTCGAAGGGGTTGCGGCTCTGGTCCGTACTTTGTGTACGAAGAGGATATCCGATGTTGGTCATCTGTGTTATCCTTGGGCTTCATAAAAATTTATAAAATGCGTAATCTTTGTATTCACTAAGCATCCGCTTATTCCCTAGTTGTTTATTTTTATTTTACAGGAAAAGGTAAGTCTACTGCCGGACCTTCTAGTTAGGTCATTTTGGGAAGATTTGGAAGACTTGGCACTATTTAATCGGTAATTATGTTATGAGACAATGTTGTAATATATTCTGGATGATTGTAATAATTGTAATGGGTGTGTAGACTTAGACTTGGTACCTTATAGCACTGTTGGGTGTTTGACACTGTTGCACTACTTTATTTATGTATTTTTAATGCTTCTGCACTTAAATTAGGTTATCAGATCATTATGTAATGTTATGTTGGTGATTAATCATGGGTGTTTTGTAATTGGTGGTTGTTGTGGCAAGGGTGTCACACCTTGACGTACACCCCTGGATAAAGGAAATTCGTTCGAAGGTGAACCATTTATTAGAACCGATGCTTTAGCAGAACATAAACATCCCTTAATCCACGATCTCCATTTGATACCAAACTGCATTTGTTCCATAATTGAATCAAGGTTGGACCAACTTAGGCAATCAAAAGCCTTTTCAAAATCAACTTTGAAAATGAGAGACTTATGCTTAGATTTCTTAGCCTACGAGCACACTTCATTCAACATCAAAGGACCATCTAAAATTTGCCTACCTTCGATATAGGCAAACTGTTCCTGCCCCACCACCATACTGACAACTTTCTTAAGACGAGCAGTTAGGATTTTGGCAACTATTTTATATATGCACCCAATAAGACTAATCGGATGAAAATCCTTTAGAGAAAGAGGATCACTCACCTTGGGGAAGAGAGAAATGAAAGACGAGTTGCATCCATTGGAAAAAGTGCCTTTGTTTTCAAAGTATTTCACCATCTTTATGACATCCTCCTTGATAATGTCCCAAAAAGTTTTAATGAATTTGAAAGTGAATCCGTCGGGTCCAGGTGCCTTTTCTCCCCCACACGACCAAATAGCATCCTTGATCTCCAAAGACGAAATGGTTTCTCCAAATCAGAGTTGTCTTCACTCGATAGCTTCTTGAAAAGAGGGCTGATAAACTTCGGTCTGGAGGGCATAGATTCTTTAAATTTCGAAGAGAAAAAAGTCAGAACTTGATTATTAATGGCCTCAGTATCAGTCTTCCATTCGCCATCAACAAGCAATCCATTAATACGATGATGATTCTTATTCATGTTCACCATCCCATGAAAATAACTACCATTTTCATCACCGTCTTTAATCCATTTAACTCTAGCCTTTTGCCTCAAATCCAAATTCTTAGCAAATTCAGCAACCTTGATTTGATGTTTCCATGTTTTTCTGTTTTCCAATTCAACCGGCAAGAGTGATCTTTGCTCAGCCATAATTTCCAGAGCATCCACTTTAGCTTTAAGGAAAATCAGTGTTTCGCCTCACTTTGTCAATAGCATCAGATTTCCAAGCTTTTATTGCGAATTTAACAGCCCTTAGTTTTGATGCCAACACAAAATCTGGTCTGCCCCTACAAGTAACCGAATTCCAAGTAGCAGAAACAACAGAAGCCAAATTTAAATTGCATAACCAGGAATTATAAAAACGAAACGGAATTGGCCCAAAATCCTTTGAAACACACGAAAGAACAATCGGACAGTGGTCAGAATGTAATCTCGGCAGGGTCACAGCAGCAGCATACGGCCAATAATTCAAGAAATCCGAATTGACAAAAAATTTGTCAAGCTTACTAAGTGAAATACCGTCATCACTCATCCATGTAAATTTTCTACCACCCATATTCACCTCTTTAATAGCAGATTTCATGATAAAATCATTGAATTTATCATACCCAGATTGAGAAAAAGATGAGCCAATTCTTTCATCACGACATCTAATCTCATTAAAATCCCCCATTAGAATCCATAAACCACTGTTATTTTCCATAATAGTAGCGATTTCAGACCAAAGTGCCACCCTTAATGAACTTGATCTAGGTGCATAAATATTTGCAACATACACCAATAAATCAACCCCCTTTAATTGCCCCACAGTAATCAAAAAATTAGCACCTTTGAGACATTTAGATTTGGAGAAAAAAGTAGCATCACATACACTCAAAAGTCCACCTGACCTACCTTGAGACTCAACAACATCAAAATCAAACGGAGAATTATTCCAAAAACTATTAACCTTAATGTTACCAATGTTGCTGAATTGCGTTTCTTGGATAGCAGTGAATTTGATATTATTTTCTTTCTGAATATTCCGAACCCAGTCAGCTTTCTCCTTGCCCCAAATGCCTCTAATATTCAGAGAGAGACAATTCATTGGAATTCCTTGGACCTCTCCTTATAGCTTACAATTAGATCCTTCACATGAGCTTCAAAGCCATACATTTGGAACCCAACATCCTTTCCAAGCTTTAAAGTGTCATTGATCTCCATCTGCACTCGTGAATCACTCGACTGCATATCAGCAGAATTCGACGCCTGAACTTGTATGGGCGTAGCCCTAATTGGAACTCCAGATGACGATCTTCTGCTAGGTAGAATCCGATTCCTTTCCCGTCTACATTTATCCAAAAACAAAGTCGAAGCATCTCGAGAACACGATCTTCTCATATTCCCGTTCAACCGATCTCGCCTGGACATTCTAGAAGTGCTTGAAGGATTTGAAGTAAACGATACCGCAGGGGTTACATTGAGGTCCAATTTAGGTAAAGTAGCGATATTATGATTAGAAAAGGCATGCTCCGTTTCTCCAGAATTAATTACCGGCCCAATAATGTCATCTATTGGACCCCCGTCAACAGGTCCATCATTTTCTAAACCAGGCCCAAGCCCAATAACCCCATGATCTTGAATGTCAATTGCCTTGACTTTTTCGATAGCAGCATCTTCAAGTGGCTCGTAAACGCTATTTTGGGAAATAGCATTAGTAACACGATTCTCCAAATCCATAGAATTATAGTTATTAATGCGAACATTAATTTCTCCCTCCTCTAATTCAGTCTTTTCGACCACTGTGTTATTCAACAAGGATATGTTACCGGCCATATTTTCCGGTGGAGTTGCCGGAGGAATATTCAAAGGAGGGGACCTGCAACCATTTGATTCTTCTTCCAAATCATCTCCAATATTGGAATAATTTGCATCATCCTTCTCACTTTTAAAATCATGCTTTGAACTTTCATCATCAGAGTCATCTGCAAAAGCAAACCCGGGAGCCCATGATTCAAATATTTCCGATAACCATATCAAATAAACTTTGTCCCGCCATATCACCTTTATTTTTTCATCTATTTTCTTTTGCATTTTCACCAATAAACATGCTTTATAACAAGAAATATCAGGATCACACAACTCGCAATTAGGGGGAACTAAAACTCGACCAAATTTACCTAAGATTCGAGGTAAATTTGCCTCAATTCTAAGATGAGGAGGAATGCCATTCAAACTTACCCATATGACCTTATTGTGGTCGTAAGGGTTTTTATTATAATGACGTAACCATGCAAACCAACAGTTCCACGTAGCAGCGTGTTGGTTAAGAAATAGTTTAGCACTATGAGAGGACTTAAAAATGATAATAACTGATAGACCACCTGTGTATTGCACCAATAAATCTTCAAATCCTTGAGCTTTGAGTAAAGCAGTGATATTATCGAGAACTTGAAGCGATTTAGCTTCCCCAGCAAGAATGTTACTGCAAGCTCCTATGTAATTTCCGGCTTCTGCTTGATGAGGCAAGTGGATGGTTGTAGCTTGATCCAACCTCCAATCATTAATCGATGTCATATCTTTTTTTCCATTCCTTAGAACCTCAGCAAAAGATCTATGCATATGTTCATTCCGATGTATCTCCGGCCATTTCAAGTTCTCCATAGGATGTTTGAGTTGGGCTACGTTCTTTTTTGAATCCCTGCCATACTTTGCTACGATAGCTTTAACTCTCCTTCCATTAATAACAACTTCATTCAGTTTCCTCTCCAGTTCAACTGTATTTGATACTCTTATGAATCTTACAAATCCAAAGACATTTCCGTTCCTGCCTTTTTTCCTGGCTACATATGCGTCTACAAGAATCCCAATATTTTCCACAGCTTTCAATAAGTCCTTGTCGATGATTCCATCAGGGAGATCATCTAAGAAGAAGGAAGTGCTGAGATCTCCAAGCTGATCGGTTATCGATTTGGTTTTCCGGCGATGAGCGGTTCTCCATCCACCTCTTGACTGTTCGGCTCCCCACTAGTTTTCCATAAGTTCGAAGTGTACTTAACTGTGCATAATTTGGTGTTGGTAACACCAAATTATAGTTTTGTTTTTTTTTTCCAATATTTTTCACAAACATTTCAATTCCTACCTCCAGTAATATTTTAAATGGCTAATTGCTAAAAATAGTAACAACTTTATATTTTTTTCGCATTTATAACAACATTATTGTTAAAGAGATTTAAAATACAAAAGTTGATACTATTAAATATAAAAATACAAAAGTTGATATTATTAATGAAAAAAATAAATAATGTTGGTATAATATAATATTAAAAAATTGTTACAATTTATGTTTATCTGTCGTGTTTTCAAATGTTTATACCTAATTATATAAATATATATAGTCATACATGTCTACTTATGTACTTATATTTATTTACATTAGAAAGTATATAATTATTATTTCATTATAATGTGTATGAATATTTTATGTAGGTTATTATATTTTATAAAAAATAAAAATTAATAAGATCCATTATTTGATACAACAATCATATATTGTCCGTAGTAATTCATTAAAATATAATATGAAAAGTTGCATTTTACAACAATCATATATTGTCCAGTGTGTCTATGTGGACTTTGTTCATGCTTCATTACGAATGGGAAACCAAGGTCTCAAACGAGGATGTAATTCTACGTTTGACACGTAAACATCAAGGAATCTATGTTTTAGTAATAAATCTTGTCTCCGCGGCATAAAACATAATAAGACGTAAGAATTTTCGTTTTCAAAGTGCTTAAGGTCGTTATCCATGTCACCTCCGGGCTTAATGAAGTAAAAAAATCTTCAAGTACGGGCATTCGTTACGTAACCCAACTGTTGCATAACTTCTCTCTCAAGCATGTCTTTTGTTAGTTTGTCAAGTTGTACATAATCAGTGTAATTTACAACACCTCCTTCGTATCTTCTCGAGGGTAATTCAGTGAATAAGCCATCATGGTGAAGATTTATGGTGATTAGATCATCAAACTCATCTGTGTAGAAAATAAAATGTCTAAGAATGTAAGATTGTAGATAATGATTTGTAAGTATTATGCGAATAACATGAAGTGTAGGTACCGTAGTAATTTTGATCCACGCCTGTTTGATTCGGTGATCTGATCTTCCAAAGTGAGAGATGTCTCACAACATTATTTGAAGTCGTCGTTGGACGATGAGTGTTAGTAGGGTTTGATGTGTTTGTTCTTGTTGTGCGAGGGTTTGTGTTACCTTGTTGAAGTTCGTTGACTGAAATGTTTGTTGGGTTATTCGATGTTGGTTCGTCAACCCAGGCAAAAAAGTCCCAAGTTAGATGTTCTGGCGGGTTCACGAAGTCATACGCCGCGCAATAGTAGTAGCGTCGACCAGCGTGCATCGATGAGTGCGAGTTTTGTATGAGAGTTGTATCCCCACACTTGCAGGTAACTATGTTTTTCCACGATCTTAGTTATTGGGGATAATAGAGCGAGTAGTCATTGTATTAATATAGTTTACGATATCTTACAGTTACAATGAAATTGAAAGAATATTTATAGAGAAGATTATGTCACTGTTAATCGGTGTTAGGAACATCGAATGTCAGCAACAGTAAGTAATTGTCAGCCCGGAGGTGACAAGTCCCTGTAATTCGGTGTTAGGAACACCGAATGTCAGCAACAATAATATGTACGCATAGTTATCGGACGTGAAACATGTGTCAAGACATGGTTTTTAAATGTTCACATAAAAAGACAAAAGTAGCCTACATGTCTACTTTGGCACCAGAAAAATCGTGTCTGCCAATGTTTTTGTAATCAACTGTTTATATATTATTTAAGTTCATACAACATACTAAGTATGATTTTTAAATGTTATCAGACGTCAAACATGTCTCAAGGCATGATTTTAAAATGTTCACATAAAAAGAACACTTATGTTACAACACATAGAATTCAATTTAGAAACACATATGTTACAAGACATAAAATTCAATTAAGAAACACATATGTTACGACACATAAAATACCAATACAAATTCATAGTTGAACACTACTGAAATGTTGGTTGCGAGTTTCGGCATGTTGTTCGATTGTGACCTGGTTGATGACAAATCTCACATCTTCGAATACGTCTTTCTTCGGGATCTCGAATATCCATCTCATTACGTATTCGGCGACCACGTCTTCTCCCCCTGGCTGTTGTGAATCTAGTCCTATCTCCTTTTAATCTCCTTCCAGGTTCTGTCCATAAATTCTTGTGTTTTAGTGGTTGAAGGTTACACCTGTATTGTTTTCGACACATACCGGTCGTGTAGACGTCATGAACAATGGTATCCAAGGAAGCATCTCTTTGTCTATATACGGCTATTGCATGTGACCATGGAAACCTATTCATCTGTCATTTTCCACATGTGCACGTACGACGTAAAAACTCAACGGTATAATCATTCCCCCCCCCCCCCCGAATCATTTGTCGTCAAATTTGAGACCACCTTGTATGTACCTCGTGCATAATTAAATTCAACTATTGTGTGTTCTTGTGCGTGCCGTTCACGAAGCGTGAACAAACGCCACATTCTTGGTGGTAACGGCGTATCGCAATTCAATGCTATTTCACAATGCATTCTGAAATGCTCCACACACTTGTTGAAAGTGTATTCAATGCAAGCTCTAATTGGTACTAATATGGCTGCACGCAAGGAATTATTCATGTACTCTGCTATGTTTGTTGTGAGGTTGCCCCAACGCATATGATCACGATCATGCACAAGAGTCCATTTACTTGTACCAATTTCCTTTAGATACTTCGAAGCATCCTCATTTAGTTTCCTGCATTCTCTAACGAAATATTTGTACTTCCTCTTTTGGGTTGTAGAACCCATGCCCCAACACAGTTTCCTCAATGTTGATACCTTGAACTGTGTCATAAGATTGCTTCGTACGTGGCGCAGACAATAATGATGGTAAGCAACGGCTCCATCCAATCATGCAGATTTTGCATTGCGTTGATGATCCTTTTATGTTTGTCCGAAATTACACACAAAGGCTCTGTTGATCTATTGGCAACGTACAACCTAAACATTTCAAAGAACCATGTCCAACTATCATTTGATTCTTCATCAACAATAGCATATGCAATTTGCAAAACATGGTTGTTTGCATCTTTCGTAACTGCCGTTAGTAACTTTCCTTTATAAGAACCTCTCAAATGTGTTCCATCAACACAAATTACCGGATGACATCTTTGAAACGCTTTTATAGCAGGTCCGAAACTCCAAAAGACATATTTTAAAGTCGCACAGTCAGGATGGCTTTGAGGATGATGTTGCCACTCAACAATTGTGTCTTTGTTTGCAGACTGTAATGCCTTCATGTACATTGGCAACTCTTGGAAGTTGCTTTCCCAACTACCATAAATATTCTTAATAGCCTTCTTACGCCCATGCCACCCCTTCATATAAGACACATCGACTTTAAATTCATGCTTTATATGGCCTGTACTTGTTTCACAGGCATGCCGATCCTTTCTCTTACGAAATGGCTTACACTAACAGCAATATCCTTTGATTTTAAGGACCGATTATTGTTGCGGACGACGCTCCCATAGCAATTATGTGCATCCACCCACTTATAAATTTGCCACAGATTGTTTTTGTTTTTCTTTGATGCACGAACGATCCACTTGCACTCGCGTGTTTGGACAACTTGTTGGGATGGTTTATGAGTCGTGTAACACCTCGCTTTAAAGATGGTGCGTGTGCTTTCCACAACAATGAGCTCTCTATTTTGTTGGATATTCCATCTTCTAATGGCAAATATAAGCTCCTCTTTTCCCTTGAAGCACATATTCCGTCTTATTATGTTAGTTGTGTGACACCACATATCTAACTCCTCATCTTCAACCCAATCTGGTAAGTCGTTTTCATTCATGTTTTGTTGAAACACAGAAGTAGTTGCTACTACTATATTTTGAGAAGGAACTTCCACATCTTCGTCATCGTCAGTGTCGGGATGTAATTCTTTGTCAACAGATTCTTCCTGCGGTACGGAATGTTCAGAGCTACAGTCATCCGAATCTTCAAACCCACCACAAATCGCGGTGCCTTCACGATCATCATGATACTATGAACCATGTAACACGGTTTCTAATCCAGTATCACGTTGTTGTGCACTTTCTAGATGCTCAGTAAAGTTGCATTGTTGATTACTTATTTGCTGTGAAAATGGAAACCACGTTTGGCCTACGTCGTATTCTTGATATGTATAAGTTGTATGTTGTGAAACAAAATCATAACTGAGGTTGACGTCCATAGCATCTGAAACAGATATGTGTTGAAGTTGTTCCAAAAATGAAATTGATTGTGTTAGTGCTTGATTGTGTTCCTCCAAGATAACTTCGACGTGTCCAATAAAATGATGTTTAGTGCTCGCCAAGTATTACAACACGCCTAAGCTTTCATCGCCAAGAACTTCCGATCGAATGTCAACACCTTGGAATTGATATAGGAGGTACAAGCAAACTTTGGACACCCTCCTATTAACTTGCAGTCTAAATGTTACCAAATCTACAAAATCATTATAGGACATATGTTGGTCAATAACTATGTTAGAAGTATGGCATCTGGAATCACAAATAACGCTACCATTGGTATAAGACACACAACCCCCCAATACAAATTAACAAGGATTGGACTATGTGGCTCCATAAGAAAACAGTACAGGTTTAGAATCGAAAAATTTTATTTGTGGACGATAAGGTGTTATTTCTTCCATACATTTTCAATCCATATATATATATAATATATATATATATATATATATATATATATATATATATATATATGTAGTTAGGCGAAACATTCTGTAATTTGGTGTTAGGAACACCGAATGTCAGGAACAGTAAGATTCTGTTAGCCCGGAGGTGACAAGTCCCTGTAATTCGGTGTTACGAACACCGAATGTCAGGAACAGTAAGATTCTGTCAGCCCGGAGGTGACAAGGCCATGTAATTCGGTTTTACGAACACCGAATGTCACCGTACGCCGATACATTATAAATAAACCGTCTTACTAAATATTTGTTCACAGATCATAGTGACTTAATATCTTTGTTAAAAAATCATAGTGACTAAATATCTTTCTTCACAAAAATGAGTTCAAGTGCAGGAACTAAAAGTTGGTACATTTCTGGACCAGAAGATCCGAGACCTGACCTTGAGCATTACGGTAGTTTATCTTCTTAATTTTTTTATATTTAACTATATTGACTATTTTATGCATCTATAAATAGCTTCACTTTAACAGATGAGTTTCAAGATGTCTTTAGCATCAAAGTTCATGTAAACGGAGTTTTCACAAATAAGCTGGGTCGAGATTACATCAATGGCAAAATCCATTATGTTCATTGCGTTAAATTACATCAATTTAATGAATGGTGGTTCAAAGCTGATATTTTTCAAGAAGCTTTAGGATACCCTCCAAGGTATCAAAACAAATGGTTTTACTACCATGTAACTGATGTTGACTTGGATTCAAATCTACATCCGTTAGATGCTGGTTATCATTGGAATTGGTTGTTGATTTGTACGACCACACATAAATTGATATCAATTTACATTTCTGATGTGAAACTGCATAATCTGTATGATCCACCAAGACTACCACGGGCTGAGCACAACCGGTTGAAGGCATTGTCTGTCATATATCGTAGGATGGACAATAATGAGGAGGTAGTTGAGTCTACATGAGATGATGAGGGATTTGGTGAATCTAGCAATTAGATTCAGATTGATTGGTTGGTGGGTGTACGTGTTTCTATTATTGCTTATCATGTTATTATTTATTGTCTTGATTGTTAGTATCTTATTGTACTTTGTCTTCAGGGTTAGCATGTTTGATGGGTTAACATATATCGAAATGTGGTTTTATTCATATCAATATAAGTTTCTAAAAAAATATCAAGTATTGCTAGAATGAATTGTTTTAAATTTGAATAGAGATGACATATTCTTATAAATATGGAAATTTGATCAATCTAACACATAATTGGTTAACTACTAATTTTAATATCTTATAGTATATAAAACATGACATAATTCTTATAAATAATTGTTGAAACTATTTTAAGACATTGATTTTAAGACTTTAATATTTTAAAACTTTAAAATAAAAATGTTGTTGCGAAAAACCAATTTTAATACAACAACTGTAAATTCAGTCACTGATTTATAATTCAACCACTAATTATAATTGAAAAGATTACAATACGATACAAACGTTTAATAGAATGAGCATCAACCAAGAATGTAAGTTATAAAATATAGGACAATAAAAGGATATTTGTCTAAAAACAAATTTAAAATACAACAACTGTAAATTCAACCACTGATTTATAATTTAAAATATTACAATACGATACAAATGTTTTTTTCACATCATAAATTAAGGGGGAGTAGGACAAATATTACAATGATGGCCTTGTTGTCTATTAGGGCGTCGATCAAGTCTAGATGCAATGGTACTTTGTGGCATTGGATTTTCTGTCGTTTCAATTTCAGGTTGGGATGGGTTATCGTCAAGAGTTCGTTGAATCCAGCCTAGACTTATTCCATGATCGTCTAGGTTTTGTAATGGCGATTGAAATTCATGAAAATGTACAGGTGAACGAACATATGAAGGACCTCCCATCTCCAAGCTAGTAAATACGTGAATGCTAATTGGTGAAGGTTGTGGAGAGCTAAATCGAGAGGAATGAAAACTGTGATACGAAGGAGTTGAAATACTAGAATTTGGCTGGAATTGAGACTGTGCATCCCTCTGCGTCTGAAAAGGTTGTGAGGGACCGCCCGTGTCGATTACAACCTGACTCTATTGTGCGTACTGTGTGTTGTTGTACGCACCAAAATAATTTTGTACCACAGGATTTGGCAGAAAATGTTTCCCTAAATTTGCATTTGAAGTACCAGCTTCTTGATGACCAAACATGGTTTGTGTGCCGTCATTAAACGTCGGTAAAAAATGTAAGTTAGAATCCATATAACCATCAACGTTGTACGACACATCTTCTTCATTCAAATCTGGGATAAGAGGATGCAGAACTGATACGTTTGCACCGGAACCAGATTGATAGGTTGCCCCAGGTTAGTTGCTAAAATCAACAGGCTAATACCGATATGGCATGTCTAAACGACGGCTACCCCCAGCTCGATCCATGTACTGTTGGATGCCATAACATTCTCGTTGACTTAGATTGCTTCCTGGTTGATACAAATGGCTCAGCCCCTCAAACTGTTAAGAGAATATATATTATTACATAAAGTCAATAATTTCTTTATATGAATGTAAATGATTTAATTAATGAAAAATGGCTTACCGCTAAATCCCTAGATCCAGCAATGTTTTTGAACCCTGGACGACCACTTGATTGAGGACGAACGATGTGATTAACCGTTCGCTGAAAGTACCATCTATTATATTCAATACTGGCATCAGAGTTATTTGATAAAATACTATTGACGATATTTTCATGTCTCGAATGCCACTGTTGAATATAATTCCCGTGCTTACTAAGCCAATCAACTTTCTTACCCACCCGATTGATTTTGTGCACCTTTTTGTGCTGATCAGGTGTAAATAATAAGTTGTTTGACGGGATGGTCGGTACCATATTAAATTGTCTCATTACCCTGCTCGGTAAGTGTGGTTCAACAATCTCCCAACATATTAAATATGTGTTGCATCTCCAAGATTGAAAACCACTTCTACAATCAACGTGTAGATGATGCAGGAATTCAACATATGGTGTCCAGTTAAAATAGCACATAACAGAGAGTAACAAGTAAGTGTGGTTCATAACTTTTGTAGTTCAAAAATGTAAAGCTTAAATTCAAAATAATATACCTCGTTATTTTTAAATATCATTAGAGTGAAGCGAGTCGATCTTAAACAATGTGCTCCGGTTTCAGCAAAGCTGTGACTCCCTCTCCATCTATATCATTTTATATCTAGCCAATATTCAATTTTGAAATTTGTATTACAATTATATCATATATCACATTCATTTTGTAGTTATCCTAAATAAAAGTTACAATGGCCAGTCATGTCAATCGGGGAGACAGGTTTCTTTCGGTATAATACCTTTCGAATATACAACAACCAAACCCGATCAGACTATCCTAGACACCACCAATAACAATTATCTGGATAACTACAACATGTATGTGTATATGTTATATGTTCTAATTTAATTATTTCATAGTGTTAATACATTGTTTTTTTTTTATATTTCTGATCTGAATGAAAACTTAACATTGTAATGAAATATATAACCATTGGTTTAAAAAAATAAAGTTAATATATATTTTCATTTAAGTATAACTAAATTTAAATATATTATATAGTGAAATCTATTTTTGATTCACGTACTTTTGCTTAATAAAATAAAATTAAAATATTTATATTTAATTACAATTAAACCGTTAAATATTATACTATAAAAGAAATGTTAAATTTAAATGTAACAATAAAGTAAAATTAAAAAAATACTAATCTTGCACCAAATGGGAAGACAATGTTGTTTTGTGGTACTGTCATTGCAGGGCGGATAACAGGAATTCTCTCCCAAGCCCAAAGTTGTAACAATAAAAGTGGATCGTACACATACTGTGTGTCGGGATTTGTAGCGTGGCATAAACTTCGATATAATCGTGCCAGGATAGCACTACCCCAACTCAGACGATTGCGACGATCCAAAATAATTAAATTTACAAGTAAATGTAAAGCGGTCATCTTCACATACAACCCAGATACTTGGTTCTCCATGGGCACGAAACGAAGATAAGTTAGACACAAGTTATTAACTTCTTGGGAAGTAAGTTTAAGATTAGCACCAGTTACGACATCTTCATCCACTGGCAATCCCCATAACACTTGTACATCTTCCAGAGTAACGGTAGTCTCGCCCATAGGAAGATGAAATGTGTGGGTCTCCGGCCGCCATCTCTCTACAAGAGCAGTGATCAAGTGCCAATCAATTTTATGGTTTCCGCATTCAAAAATTCCACAAAAACCGGCATCCTCGATAATTGTCATAACATCCCCCGGTATCGGATGCTCCTTCAGATGTTTCCATAAATTTCCATCGCCACGACGAACTTCCAACGGCATGCCAAGTTTTTTGTTTTGTTCGGGATCGTTCTCGTTTAATTGAAATAACTCGAACACCCGATGTTCTTCATTTAAAAACAATAGTTCACCATTAGTTGGACCAGCAAATATTTCTTCTTGGGCCATTGTAGAAAATAAAATAAGTGTTTAAAATTATAAAGATTCAGAGATTGAGATATAGAAATAGAAATAATTAATGTTCAACAAGGTTATGAATGAAATAGATAATTGCAAGTGAATTTATATAGGAGGTTGGGGGGGGGGGGGGGTCACGGGTCTTCATAAACCCGAATGAATTAAAAATTGATTGAAAAGTGCCTGCCATTCGGTCTTCATAAACCCGAAGGAGACAAAACACTGAAAAAAGCTGAAAAGCCCCTTGCATTCGGTGTTCCCACAACCGAGAGACTGAAGAAAGCTGAAAAAGCTCCTGTCACACTCCTGCATTCGGTTTTACCACAACCGAAGAGGACAAAACACTGAAAAAGGGGCTGAAAGGGGGGGGGGGGGGGGGGTTCACGGGTGCTACTATTCGGGCTTCCCAATACCAATTACATTATTTTTGTAAAGAAAAAAAACCTATTATTTTTGTTGGAAAATTAAAAACATAGCGTATTTCTAAAAAATTTTCCAACATACAGGAAGTGTTCCAATCGTAAACAAATATGGTCGTGCTATTGAAACACTAGTAACGTTTAGTATTGTAATTATTTAATTTCATCATAATAGTTCATCTTTGTGCGTCTTAACTAAAATGCATGTACTTTATGATGGCAAAAACATTTTTCACGTTACCTGGACTCCATTGGACACCCTGCATGCGTACGTGTCCTAAAAGCAACGCCAACAAACCCACTTTTTCCATGGGGGAAACAGGAGGAGTACATTGATTATGGCGTATTTGTGATGCGTCATATGGAAACATACATGGGGAGACCTCTTAAGGATTGGAAACACGGTCTGACATTGAACATTAGTAAGCAAATGACCCAATTAAACAAGTTACGAAGGCGGTCATCACCAAGATCTTGATGCATCCAATGAATGTTCACCGTGAGAAGCTACTTAATGAGTTCCTTGAGTTTGATAAACTATCAGATGAAGAGAAGAGAATTCGGGAAAATGCGGAATATATCAAAGAGGCCCGTATTGATACGTATCTGTGAGAGTTGTTGGCGTATCTGGAACGTAGTCTTTATATGTTTTTTCATCCGTATTTTCGTTTTTAATGCATTTGGTTTTGTGACATATTAATATTAATTTTTTGTCATTTGGACATGCATATGTTTTATTTTTATAGTAATATTGATTTATGACGTACAATGAACAGTTGGGGTTATGTTTCTTCAATCTTGATTTGTTATGTCAAGATTAAATGTTTGATGCAACATATTGGTGCATGATTTAACTAGTTTACTCGGTTTTAGAACGTTGGTAAACAAACACGTCCAAAGTTCTCATGGAACCATGCGATAGAGATTCGTGTTAATTCATAAGATCATTCATATGTTGGTAAACAAACACATCTAATCACCACATTTATTACGTGCAATAATCCCATGCATTGAATAAGTAATGCATCATTTGGAACAGATGCGTCATATCCAACTATTTGTTAAAGAAACATTTGGTTAATTTTAGTAAAGTTGGACGAACTGCGTGACGTTGCATATTTATTTTTTATACTGCTACCTATATCACTACACCAACCAAATACGGATTATTTTGTAAACTGTTACCGATATAGCAAATATGTGTTTTCCATTGAGGTTCGTATAAAAAATCTCATCTAAAATTCCACACAATGATTAATCACATGGACGAAATGCATTTAGTTTATTGGACTTGACGACATCGGAAAGATATTAACAAATTATAAAATCAAGTTAATAGATATGCAAAGCGCATCAAGTCAAACGATGTACTAAATTTTGTGATCACAATATCATGCATTGACGAACTACGTAAAGTTGCATATTACTTTCGAAGACTGTTATCAATATTGCAACGCAAAAAAAAAAAATTTTGGTGATACAAATTAGTGTGTCCAATTGAGATTCGTATCATAATTCCCATCTCAAATTTTAAACTTCACATTATTCATATGGACGATATGCATTCATTTTATAGAACTTGACAACATGAATAAGATATTGCCAACTTATAAATCCAACTTCGTAGATATGCAAAGCGCATCAATTCAATCGATAACAAAAAAGAACACATATATTGCATACGTGTTTATCACTAGATGTTGATATCAGATTGTTTTGAAATAGTTGTAATGACACTTATATTTGAGCTATGAAATAGTTGGTGATGTATGTTGTGGATGAACATACGTGGATAAAATCATGTTCATAGAGGTAATATTTGGCATGTTGCTGCTAATTCTGAACATTTGGACTGTTAGTTGAGCATTTTGATGGCATCTCTATTGCTTGTATATGTATGCTTTGTTTGCATTGACATGTTTTAACATGAACTATATGAACCACTGGGTATGCTAATGTGATTTCAGCATGCATGATTTACGAACTGAACATTGATTGGAACAGACTACAGTTGCATCTGTTAATGGATTGATATAATTGTCGCATTTTAGTTAAGGTTGATCAAATTTGTTAGCATATGGTCCTTGAATATGAGATGAATGCATGCTAAATTATCACCAATGAAGAAATGGTAAGTCAATTAATGATGGTAAATGCTTACATTCTAACTATGTTGATTGGGTAACAGTTGGTTTTGTTTTGATAATGTACGAGGGAAGTAAGTACATTATGAGCACTACATATTAATAGGTTTCATTAATTGGTTACTGGTGATACTCTACATAGGAGAGAATTGGTCATGCGACGACCTATGATGAGGGATGATATTTCTCTCACACCTTATATCAAAAAAAATGTTGAAAATTATATGTTGTTAAGTTATAATGTCCCAAAGGTAGTTGTACCTTACATGTATGAAGATGGAATGACCTTAATACATAACATGAGTGTAATAGAGTAAGGTCATTGTTGAAAGTACAACGTACAACTGAGGTCAAATGAATTATTAATGGTAGTTATGAAAACCTTAAGGGATAAGAGGCTAAGTGATACATGTAGCATTAGAAACGAATTATATCCCTTAGACACTCACTTGTTGCATTTCTATGATTCTTGGGCATCATTCCAAGGTGCATATATTGGGTAAACTTGACTTGAAACTTAATGTGGATTATATCATATGTGATGACCTTATTCGTTAAATAGTTAAGTACATTTTGGATGATTTCTCTATGGTCATTTTATATGTCTTAGCTAATGATGTGGTTTGGTCTTGTCTTATGTGACAAAACAGTTAATTATGTAGTATGGTCACCACCTTGGATAATGACTCAAGCTTACGAGATATGTTATGGTCTTAATGTTGAGTAGGTAAGAGTCTTTGCTTTTGAAAATGGCACGATGAGGAGTCACTGGCCTATGCACATATGTTGGAGCCTTTTATGCACAAACTATAGAGGAAACTGACGTATTTTGATATCTCGAGGTAATGAGTACTATTTATAGATTGCTGACCATGTTATGTAATGGGTTTTGTTAGTGGGAATGCCCAACATAGTTGACCGAGCCTCCATGGGTGCTCATTTGAGTTTGTGAAAATTATCAACCCTGCAAACTTGTCAAAATCATATGAGTGTTATTAGTAAAATTGGTCTATTGAAAGTCATAGTGACGTGACAATGTAATATGCTAAAATCTGACATAAACGGATAAAGTGTAATTGGATTATCTGAATTATGTTACTATATAATGAGTGGTACAGTGATGGCCGTGAAAAGCATATAACAGTCATTGGATGAATATGTCTCTATTTTGAAAACTTGAAATAGAATAATGTGAAATGTCTAGTTGAGAATATGTTATAACATCATAGAAAGTTAAAAACATATCAAAAGAGGCATACTTGTAAAATCACCTATGTTGACTAAATCTGAAAGTTTGTATAGTTAGTAATGGATACTAATGTATGTAGTTACCCATAATTGACTTTGGGAATAAACAGTTTGAAAACCATGCATTGATGTCTCGGTACTCGACCGAGTATTGAATTGAAAGATGTCTAAGGGGAGAAACAAAGGGGTCGAGGTAGGGTTGATTCACTGGAATTTGGAATCATGATCGTAGGTCTTTAATGACTTGTGAATCGAAAGCCGAGATGGAGGCCAAATACCCGGCGTAGTTGAGCCGAGTTGATTCCGTGGGCGGAATCCTTTTAAGTGGGGATGAATTGTAACACCCCAATAATTAAAAGGATAATTAACTTTGTGAAACGATTATAATTGTGAACTTAAGTGCAATATTAAGAGTTAATTACCAAATATTAGTGATGATTGCTATTATTGGGACTTGAATGATAAAAGAAAAATAAAATGTTGGGTTGTACTGAAATGACTAAAATAGGTAATGTACTTAGACAACTAAATAATGATTAGTAAGAATGAAGAATGGTTTAATGTAGTGTTTGAATCCATATAATATAATTATGTCAAAACTACTTAGTTGGGTGTTCATGCATGTTTTACATGATTATTTATGAGCCAAATATGTTATTTATGGCCATGAAGTTGAATGAAAGTTAGTAGGAACTCATTTGGAGTTTTGAAGCTTTAGTTGGGTTAGGAACTCGGTTTGAGTTCATTCGAATTCCATGGAATCATGGAATGAGATGTTATGGTGCCAATATGTTTAGAAAGGGGTTTATTCATGTTATTAAAGTGTTTTCATGTATTGTGTGTCACAAATCATGTGCGAGAACTCAATTTGGCGTTTTAGGCCCAAACCGCACGCCAAGTGTTCGGTGAAATGTCACGAGTTCCAAAACAATTTTGGGATTGGTTTTTAATGCTTAAATGTAGTTTAAATGTCTAAGCATAACCCAAATATTTTAAGTAGTGCTATGGTATTGATTAGAATTGAATACAGGCTCAATTGGAGCTCGGTGTCGTCGGTTGGAGGTTTCGGTCATTTTCGGACTCGTTCGGAGTCCGTATGAACTCTGCGGGTTCATGGAGTGTTATGAAATGATTCTAACATGTTTAAAAGTCTTTAAGGGACCTTAATATGCTAATTATATGGTTAGTAAAGTCCCTTATGATTGTTAGAAGCATTTATGGGAGTTTTGGAGTGTTTTGGTGCATTTAAGGTGCAGTCAGAGGGGGGCAGGGGGTTGGTGCATTTATTGGTATTTTACATCCACAAATTGATGTTTAAAATCTTTATAATTCATGTCAGTATGTTGTTGGTACACCAATCTGTAAACCCTCAAGCGAATTTGCAATGTTGAAACTTGATTTGAGTGTATTGTGCATCGGTTTTTTAATAAAAAATTATGGAATGATTTTAAAAATCAATCACATATACATATACATATGTGTATGTACATATACATATACATATACATATATGTATGTATGTGTGTATGTGTATATACATATGTGTGTGTGTGTGTGTGGATACACATTCATAGATGTATGTATATGTATATGTAGATACACACACAGTATATATATATATATATATATATATATATATATATATATATATATATATATATATGTGTGTGTGTGTGTGTGTACATGCATATGTAGATATACATATATATGTGTATATGTACATATGTATATGTATAAGTAGATATATAGACACACACACATGTCTATACATCTTGTGTTCAAACAATAGAAAATCATTAAACTTATGTACGTTTGCGGACATGGATCAGTGATGATAATTACCAAACGAGACTCACTTGTTTATGAAAAACTGCATACATAGATCGATGTAAACAAGATGAGACAATTTTTGTGCTACTCGAGATCGACTCGTAAAAAACTCGAAATCGACTCGTTGTTAATCGAGCCGAGCTCGAGCTCGAGCTACTCGTGTAGTAATCAAGTCGAGCCCGAGTATTAAAATAGCTTACTCGATTGGTTCGCGAGCATAATCAAGCCTAAGTTTAGATGTTTATACTTTTACTATTCAACTTTATAATATTAAATTTTTATCATTAATATATAAAATTACATTCTTATATTTGCATCATTCTTGTTTGTTGTTGAGCTAAAATTAGATTGAATCTTTTGTATTTATATATTGATTTCTTTTTTCCCGAACTTAATCGAGTCGAGTCGAGCCACGATCGATAGTGTCGAGTAGTGTATCGAGTCGAGCTCGAGTTTTGTAAGGTCTTGCAACTACAGATCTATCTAGACGCGACACACACCAACGAGTGCGGAATCCTCGTTAGCGGCTTGACAGTAAGATCACACTCACGAAACACGGAGACTACCACGACGTTGTACGAACGACTACGAATGAACCTACGCGATGATTCTCTCCGAAAACACACACAGATTGCTGATAAACTCGAGATCGCCTTCTGCTAATCACTCACGAAATTCTGCAAAAGTCTTCTAATCATTCGAGTTAATCCCTAATTATAGAGACCATTTCGAGTTTGTCATGAGACAAACTCGAACCAGGCCCATGGCCCATTCGAATTTGTCCTCATGACAAATTCGAATTTGACTTCTATGCTAAATTCGAATTTACCATAAATTTGAATTTCACATGTCAAACTTCTATTTGAATATATGTTTTAACTTAAGTTTGAATTAATCTTTGGACTTTATGTTTGAACTTCTTGTAATACATTACATCAATGTGACACCCATGCCACATTAACCACCAATTACAATGTACCCAGGATTAATCACCAACAAACAGATAACATAATGATCTGATAGCTTAAATTACAGTGCGGAAGCATAAAATACAAAATAAAATAATACAAATTTGTCATACACCCTACGGTGCTACATAGGTTACACGTCTAAGTCTACAAACTCAAAAGTACATCATCCCCAAATTTATTACAACAGTAATTCCATAAACCAAATACCAAGTGAAACAGTAGAAATCTTCAAATGCTTCAACAAGTGTCCTAGCTAGATGGTCCCGCAGCGGATTTCCCTTTTCCTGTAAAAATGTAACAACTGAAGGGTAAGCTAAAGCTTAGTGAATACCATATGATTTTACACATTCTACAAATCATTATGATGCCACCCGGAGTAACCGCGGTAACACATACCGTATACTCCACACGTACTCCAAGTACGCAAACCCGAGCCGCAGCTCCTTCGAGCTGACACTCGGCATAAGAATAACCAACCATCTGAGGCAGACATTACATCGGGGATGACCTACTGTCTATCCTGATCACAGAGGTGTCAAACTCTTGGTCATATAGCACAGTAACATCAGAGTACAGATGCGACCACGCAGGTCCATCGAAAGGATGCACAACAAATGAACGGACATGCAACAAGTATGAATGTGCATCAACATTTACGCATGTTAGTAGAGTGCCAAACGAATATGAAACAACATGCCTCAGCAGGCAATGCAAACATAATGCAGATGCAGCAATGTTAAAATCAAAGGTACTCACAGTGGGTGCGTTATTAATCTTTTAGCAATATTATTTCTCCTCGGAATTTCAACCGGATCCACAAAGTACCCCACTGTGGGTTAAACAACACCACAAGGGACCTGTTAAATCAGTTGTAACAACACATTGTGTCAATAACTTATTTAATTTCATAAAAACTTAATTTTTATAAATTTTTGCAGAATTTTGGTCCCAATTTCGGATCTATGTCCGAATTCGAACCCCACCTGAATTCGGACCCCAGTTCGGATCCCACATAAATCCCAATTCGGTCCACACATATATATATAAGTCCCAATTCAGACTCCATTAATTTCGGACCATTGCAATTTCGGACCTCATGCTAAATTCGGGCACATCCGAATCCGGTCCCCAACCGAATTCGGATCCCCGTCCAAATTCCAATACTTAGAAATATTTTGATATATTAATTTTCCAGAAATCCGGGCCTCATCCGAATTCGGACCAGATCCGAGTTCATCTCGGATCCGAATTCGGACCCCTTCGAACTTGTGCAGTTTTGAATATTATTTTCCAGATTTAATCCAAGTCATTTTTGGTACTTTTTCAATACATGAAATAAATTATACCAACTTAAATACACTTAATTTCAAGCATTTTAACACTAATATTAATCATGCTTTCATACCAAATTCAACCCTTTTTAACTCTTTTTCATCATCCATCGACCCACACACACTAAAACACACACTAAATGCTCAAATCCATACTTTTAATTCGAATCAGGAGCTGAAATTTTGTACATAACATCTTATATACTAGATTTAAACTAATCCACAATAACATCATACATGCATCCATGTTTGAATCTCCAAATCTAATTTTCGGTTCATATAAAAACCGAACCAAATGTTCCCAAAAATCGAATTTTAAAGAGATATTTACCTTAATTCGATGATTGCAGATGTTATAATTCCTTCCTAGCAATCTTGTTTCAGATTTTCAGCTTCAAAATCTGTGGCACCCTTGCCACAACAACCACCAATTACAATACACACAGGATTAATCACCAACATACAATAACATAATTAAAGTAGTGCAACAAGCGTTAAACACCCTACGGTGCTATAAGGTACCAAGTCTAAGTCTACACACCCATACATTTATTACAATCATCCAGAATACATTACAACATTGTCTCATAACATAATTACCGATTAAGCAATACCAAAATCTTCCGAATCTTCAATATGTCCTAACTAGAAGGTCCGGCGGTAGACTTCCCTTTTTCCTGTAAAATAAAAATCAACAACTGGGGAATAAGCGGATGCTTAGTGAATACAGAGATTATGCATTTTATAAATTTTTATGAAGCCCAAGGATAACATAGATGACCAACATCGGATATCCTCTTCGTACACAAAGTACGGACCAGAGTCGCAGCCCCTTCGAGCTCAAAGCTCGGCATTTAAACATACCATCTGAGACAAACGTACGATCGGGGATGACATACTGCCTACCGGGCCTAGGAGGGATCAGCTCCAGGTCATATAGCACAGTAACATCAGAGTAATCGATGCGACCCACCGGTCCATCACTAGATGCACAACAACCGAAAGGACATGCAACAAGTAAGAATGTGCATCTAAATCTACGCAAGTTAGTAGAATTCCAAACAATCAAATGAAACAACAGGTCTCAGCAGGCAAAGCTTACATAAAACAAATATAAACATGCGAAATCTACTGTACTCACAGTGGGTGCGTAATTTATCTTTTAACCGATATTATTTCTCTTCGGGCTTTCAACCGGATCCACAAAGTACCCCACTGTGGGTTAAACAACACCACAAGGGACCTGTTAGTCAGTTGTAACAACACATCGTGTCAATAACTGTTTAATTTCATAAAACTAAAATTTACAAGTTTTGCAATATTTGATCCATATTTCGGATCCAGGTTCCGAATTCGGACCCCACCCGAATTCGGACCCCCAATTCGGTTCTCATATGAATCCCTAATTCGGTCCCAACATAAGCCCTATTTCGGACATATACTAAGTTCGGGCCATATCCGATTTCGGTCCACAACCGAATTCGGACCCCCATCCAAATTCCAATACTTAAAAATATTTTGATATATTAATTTTCCAGAAATCCGGGCCTCTTCCGAATTCGGACCAGATCCGAGTTCATCTCGGATCCGAATTCGGATCCCACTGTGTTCATACTTGTGCAGTTTTGTCAAATTTCAGATTTAATCCCATCGTTTCTGGTTCTAATTCAATATATGAAATAACTTATACAAACTAAAATACATCTATTTTCAACCCTTTTAACATCAATATTAACACTTTTACATACCAAATCTACTCCTTTTTGACCCTTTTTGTTCAACCGTTCGAACACACACACATAAACACACACAAATCTCCAAAAATCATACTTATAGTGTGAATCAGAAGCTGAAATTCAATATACAGCATCTCATATACTAGATTTAAACGAATCTTCAACTATATAACACATGCATCCATAATTGCAACTCCAAAATCAAATTTTCGGTTCATATAAAAAACCGAACCAAATGTTCAATATTCTGAAATTTAAAAGATTTTTACCTTAAATCGATGATTGCAGTGTTGGTATATCCTTCCTACCAATCTTGTTTCCGATTTTCAGCTTCAAAATCCAAGCTTTGATGATCTTCGAATTTAGAGAGAGAGAGAGAGAGCCGAGAGAGAGATAGAGGTTTAGAGAGAGAAAGTGATTTATGATGATGAAAGACAAAATGGGTCTTTCATTCCCTTTTATTCCAAATTTCCAATTTTGTCACTTTTAGTCCCTCAAATTAACCGGTTCCATTAAATACTGATTTTTTTTTTATAAAATAAAAGATTCCATCTTTATTTTATTTTCCTTAACAATTATTAATAATTATTTCACTTAATAATTTAAATTTCTAAATTACTAAATTTCCATATAATGCAACCAACTTTATAATTTATCCAAAATCAGTACCAACTTAACTTACATAATTCAACTTAAATTACAAATTTAAACTTAATAAACTTCAAATATAATAATTTAAATCCGAGGATGTTACAGCATGGGCTCCACCACGCTCAACTTCGTCCTCGAAGTTACTCGGATTCAAACAGTTGTGAATATTTTCTTAACATTTCCGCCTTTGTCTCCCACGTATGGTCTACTCCTTTGTGATGCTTCCAACGTATCAATACTATTTTAATCTCTTTGTTCCTTATTCTTCATTACCACAGTATTCATAATATATTCCGACTTTTCAACATATACTAACCCTTTATGATTTCTAATTCATTATAATCAGCCTAATCTTCATTACCAGTTGTGAAGATTTAATAAAGATTTCTTCATGAAATACCAAGTGCTATTTCGACATTTCCTTAAATAATTCTAAATGAGATAACAGATTCCTAACTTTTCTGTTATTCTCAATGAACCAACTCACCTCAGTGCAAATTTTATCCCTTTTTCAAAACAAGTAGTACACCTCATCGGTGATACTAATAAATATACTACATCGTTTCCCTCAAAACTGATTGGTTTAGGTGTCTCATCATATATTCCGATGTGGAAATAGTCCATTCATTCTGATCTTCTATCAGTTGTCAGTAAGCTGTACTCATAGCTATATGTGTGTTTAATCCCACTTATAACACAAACCAAGAGTTGAAAATGAAACAACTCTTCTATTCTGACAATCGAGTCTAGAATACTAAAACAATATTAATAACCTTTCCCACGTACATCTGTGCAAAATCTTTTCAATAATAAACTTCTTGAGTCTGTATATAAAATATACTGAATAATCAAGTTGTCTACAATCTACCAATCGTAGAAAACTTCTTAAATCTGTAATTACTGCGAGACAGATTCCAAATTCTCAATCATTCCTCTTTTAACAGAATCCTCCGAGATCCAATTCCAGAAATCACATACCACAAATTATAATCTATTGTAATCAAAATTCACGTTTTGACATATTCAACTTAAAACTTATACCCGAATGTCATCGATAATTACAATTACCGATTCCCCCATCATTGATATACAAATCTCTATTCATGATGTCCATAAAACGGTTGGGGTGTTACTTAATCAAAATATCGTGACCAGAGACTCGTAGTGCTCATAAATATTCCTGAAAGCCAATTTCAGTACATTCCCTCTTCGGACCTCAACTAATCATATCCCATTCGTAGATTAATCTTAGAAAAATAATTAGCTCTCATGCAGCTAATTGAATAATCATCATTTCTCGGCAGCGGATATTTATTTATTATAGTCAATTTGTTCAAACCACTTTAATCTATGCACATTCAGTAGATACAAAACAGTACGAATAACAAACTTTTGGAGAAGCTCCAGGAATCAAGTCAATACCAACTTTTCACTTGTCTTTCAGGTGCCACACCAGACAAGTCTTCCATACACATTTATGGAAACATTTGGGACAACAGGCGCATCGGCCACAGTTCTCTCTTCAATCTTGGTATCAATAGCATATACCATACAAGACTCACGACCCTAAGCAATCAGCTTTCGGGACCTAACAATCATCATTAGACATTGATCCCCACTTCTCCAATACTCATATATACAATTTTTCTCGCCTCCTTTCGGCGAAGTTATCTTTATTATTCCTTCATTGCAAACTACATGCGTCTTGTCACATATATTTAATAAATTCTTTCTAATTATCGTATCAAATCACCGATCTCTATTGAAATCAAGTCAGGATTGAGTACTACCTCCTCAATCACTAAAGTACAATCATGATACACATGATCTACGTTAACTAATGTGTTACTTAACAATTTCAACATCAATCACAACTATCAACTTAGTCCAAAAGACTAACATTGATTGCACAAATGCAGTAGTTACGATTTAATTAATTGGCACCAGAATTTAAACAAAACTCATGACCACCTCCGAATCTCTTTTAGATTCCGAATCGTAGTATTAGACATTTCTTTACGGTATAAGCAAATTTCATTATTGTCCAAAGTCTCTTTAACTTTCTTATTGATCAATTATCATATCAATAAGTATACTATCCTCAAGTAGCATTATATTTCCTTTTTGACATTGTCATTCTTATTTATAACGTCGACATCTTATATATTTATCACGTTACATTCACTAAATGATATCGGAGTAAGATCCAAATTTGAAGACTACATCTTTAATTTTCTAAGGTGCGACTATGATATAGGTATTCTAACTCGGCTAATGTGTTACTAGTAACTTCTATGTCAAATCTAGCCAATAACTTAAACAGCGTCATGACTGGTCGTTTGTTCAAAACAGTAGACACAAAAGGCTTGTTGATATCAGAATTAAACATCATTATTGCAAGCATAAATTTAACTTATAAACGTACCCGCATCCACCTCCGGGTTTTCCCTAGCTTCCTCCACGGTAATCTGAAATGCACTAGTCTGTCCCCTTTTTGGCTGGTTCCGGCGGTTGACTGAACCACCACTTGATCCTCCAAATGATCGAGTCGACGATGGAGCAGCAGCAGATGGATCGTTCCTTCTGCAATTCCTACTGTAGTGTCCCCATACACCACACTTATGGCAGGCATCCGATCTTTGTGGGCATTCACTTTGGTAGTGGCCCAATTCTCCACAGCAGAAACATGCACGAGCATGACCAGGAGAACTAGACTGCCGACGATAAGACTGTGGTGGCGAGTACTGTGATGATCGTGCAGAACCAGAGCAGCCTCCTTCACGTTGACGTTTCGGCGGTGAAGGTTGAGTTGGGTTAGTTGAAGCAGCATCAGCAGACCCCATCACATATCCTGACATAATCAGGATCTGTTCTACATTTCTGGCAGCTTCCAGCAGACTAGCAAACGTGGGGTAACGTACGTTGCTCATCACCCTTCGGATTTCCAAATCAAGACCAACCACAAATCGAGTAACTTTTCTTTCTTCTGTATCAACCTGATGAGGCGCAAATAAACTTAGCCTCGTGAACTCTACTGCATATTGGGACACAGACTTAGTTCCCTGAATTAGTGTCATGAACTTAGCTTCTAGTCTTCGGCGTTCATCGGCCGGGCAGTATTGCTGAGTGAAAATTTCAGTAAACTCAGCCCATGTCATTCTAAAAACCTTCTCCATTGTTAAGGCATTCACCATTGAATTCCACCACATTACTGCGTCTTTGGTGAACATAGCAGTAGCGAACCGGACCATGTCCTTCTCAGCACAATCACTGATTCGGAATGTCCGTTCTGTGGTTGTTATCCATTCCAGAGCAGCAACAGCATCACCGAGTCCATTAAACTCGACTGCTCCATTTCCCTTAAAATCCTTAAACCGACAGCCCCTGGGCTTATTAGATGACCCAGTATTGTCATCTTGTTCGTCATTGCTTTTCTCTCTTTCCTTATTCTTCCTCTTATCTTCTCTTCGTTTAGCTTCGGCCTCATCTCGAGCCCGAAACTGATCTTGAATCATTCGATTCTGCTCAGCCATCATAGCTAGCATCATCTCTCTGGCTTCTTCAGGTGTCATTCCTCCTCCAGACATGTTCTGTAATATAAACATATAATTTGTTTAGCAACATGTCATAAACTTAAAGACACCATTCATTTGTCCCGTATGATAGTCAATCTCTTATAATTACTAGATCGTAACCTATCTTAGTTCAGATCATTACTTAAACCACTACATATCATTACCTAATGTTTGAGATCAAGACCTCACGGACACTTGAATCTCAATCAACTTCTCTGATACCATCTCGTGTGGCACCCTTGCCACAACAACCACCAATTACAATACACCCAGGATTAATCACCAACATACAATAACATAATTAAAGTAGTGCAACAAGTGTTAAACACCCTACGGTGCTATAAGGTACCAAGTCTAAGTCTACACACCCATACATTTATTACAATCATCCAGAATACATTACAACATTGTCTCATAACATAATTACCGATTAAGCAATACCAAAATCTTCCGAATCTTCAATATGTCCTAACTAGAAGGTCCGGCGGTAGACTTCCCTTTTCCTGTAAAATAAAAATCAACAACTGGGGAATAAGCGGATGCTTAGTGAATACAGAGATTATGCATTTTATAAATTTTTATGAAGCCCAAGGATAACACAGATGACCAACATCGGATATCCTCTTCGTACACAAAGTACGGACCAGAGCCGCAGCCCCTTCGAGCTCAAAGCTCGGCATTTAAACATACCATCTGAGACAAACGTACGATCGGGGATGACATACTGCCTACCGGGCCTAGGAGGGATCAGCTCCAGGTCATATAGCACAGTAACATCAGAGTAATCGATGCGACCCACCGGTCCATCACTAGATGCACAACAACCGAAAGGACATGCAACAAGTAAGAATGTGCATCTAAATCTACGCAAGTTAGTAGAATTCCAAACAATCAATGAAACAACAGGTCTCAGCAGGCAAAGCTTACATAAAACAAATATAAACATGCGAAATCTACTGTACTCACAGTGGGTGCGTAATTTATCTTTTAACCGATATTATTTCTCTTCGGGCTTTCAACCGGATCCACAAAGTACCCCACTGTGGGTTAAACAACACCACAAGGGACCTGTTAGTCAGTTGTAACAACACATCGTGTCAATAACTGTTTAATTTCATAAAACTAAAATTTACAAGTTTTGCAATATTTGATCCATATTTCGGATCCAGGTTCCGAATTCGGACCCCACCCGAATTCGGACCCCCAATTCGGTTCTCATATGAATCCCTATTTCGGTCCCAACATAAGCCCTATTTCGGACATATACTAAGTTCGGGCCATATCCGATTTCGGTCCACAACCGAATTCGGACCCCCATCCAAATTCCAATACTTAAAAATATTTTGATATATTAATTTTCCAGAAATCCGGGCCTCTTCCGAATTCGGACCAGATCCGAGTTCATCTCGGATCCGAATTCGGATCCCACTGTGTTCATACTTGTGCAGTTTTGTCAAATTTCAGATTTAATCCCATCGTTTCTGGTTCTAATTCAATATATGAAATAACTTATACAAACTAAAATACATCTTATTTCAACCCTTTTAACATCAATATTAACACTTTTACATACCAAATCTACTCCTTTTTGACCCTTTTTGTTCAACCGTTCGAACACACACACACAAACACACACAAATCTCCAAAAATCATACTTATAGTGTGAATCAGAAGCTGAAATTCAATATACAGCATCTCATATACTAGATTTAAACGAATCTTCAACTATATAACACATGCATCCATAATTGCAACTCCAAAATCAAATTTTCGGTTCATATAAAAAACCGAACCAAATGTTCAATATTCTGAAATTTAAAAGATTTTTACCTTAAATCGATGATTGCAGTGTTGGTATATCCTTCCTACCAATCTTGTTTCCGATTTTCAGCTTCAAAATCCAAGCTTTGATGATCTTCGAATTTAGAGAGAGAGAGAGAGCCGAGAGAGAGATAGAGGTTTAGAGAGAGAAAGTGATTTATGATAATGAAAGACAAAATGGGTCTTTCATTCCCTTTTATTCCAAATTTCCAATTTTGTCACTTTTAGTCCCTCAAATTAACCGGTTCCATTAAATACTGATTTTTTTTTATAAAATAAAAGATTCCATCTTTATTTTATTTTCCTTAACAATTATTAATAATTATTTCACTTAATAATTTAAATTTCTAAATTACTAAATTTCCATATAATGCAACCAACTTTATAATTTATCCAAAATCAGTACCAACTTAACTTACATAATTCAACTTAAATTACAAATTTAAACTTAATAAACTTCAAATATAATAATTTAAATCCGAGGATGTTACAAAATCCAATCTTTGATGATCTTCAAATTTTTAGAGAGAGAGAGAGCCGAGAGAGAGATTTTAGAGAGAGAAAGTGCTTGGTGAAAATGAAAGACAAAATTTGTCTTCCATTCCTTTTATTCACCACTTTAATCTTTTGGCTCTTTAACCCCTCAACTTATCCGGTTCCATAAATTACTGATTTCTATCTTAATTTTATTATCACCAACAAATAAAATCATCATACTTAACTAAAATAATTTGGCATTCTTAATATTCCTTAATTCCTTAAAATAACAACCAACTTTAAATAACTGAACACATAATCATTTTCATAGTCCAACTTAATTATCCAAATTACAAATTTTAAACTTAATAAACTTCAAATACAATAATTTAAATCCGAGGATGTTACAGCATGGGCTCCACCACGCTCAACTTCGTCCCCGAAGTTACTCGGATTTGAAAAGTTGCGGATATTTCTTTAACATCTCAGACTTAGGCTCCCACGTATGATTTGCTCCTTTATGATGCTTCCATCGAACAAGCACCATCTCTATCTCCTTGCTTCTCAACTTCTTTACTTTCGTATCTAGCACACACTCCGGCTCTTCAACATACCGGAGCCTTTCATCAATTTGCAATTCAGTGTGGTCTGCCCAATCTTCGTTTTCGGCAGTGAATGACTTCCTGAGATTTCCCACATGGAACACCGGATGTATGCCCGACATTTCTTCCGGCAACTCTAAACGATATGACTGGTTTCCAACTTTTTCTATTATCTTAAATGGCCCAACAAATCTCGGAGCCAGCTTTCCTCGCTTTACAAAACGTGTAACACCCCTCATAGGTGACACCTTCAAATAAACCCAATCATTTACATCGAAACTGATTGGCTTGTGCCTCCTGTCGTAATAACTCTTCTGTCGATCTTGGGCAGCTTTCATATTCTGTCTTACCAACTGAATCTTCTCATTCGTTTCCTGCAATAATGCCGGCCCAGCAATCGGCGTTTCACCGGTTTCCCTCCAACATGTAGGAGTCCTACACCTTCTCCCATACAATGCTTCAAACGGCGCCTTCTTTATTGTCGCATGGTAGCTGTTGTTATACGAAAATTCTATCAATGGTAATTGGTCATCCCAATTACCACCGAGGTCCAACACACACGACCGCATCATATCTTCAAGTGTTAGGATAGTCCTTTCACTTTGACCATCGGTTTGCGGACGGTAAGCCGTACTCATAGCAATCCTCGTTCCTAACCCTTCTTGTAATGCCGACCAGAAGTTGGAAGTAAATCGGCTGTCCCGATCCGATACAATGGACTTTGGTACTCCATGTCTAGCAACGATCTCGTCCATGTAAATGTGAGCTAACTTTTCCAGTGAATTATTTTCTCTTATTGGAATGAAGTGTGCCGACTTGGTTAATCTATCAACAATTACCCACACTGCATCGTGTTGACGCCTAGTTTTCGGCAACTTTGTGACAAAGTCCATCGTGATATGCTCCCACTCCATTCCGGAATGGGAAGCGGTTGCAAACTACCATAAGGCTGCTGGTGTTCGGCTTTCACTAACCGACAAGTTCAGCATCTCTCCACATACTGTCCGATATCTTTCTTTAATCCGGGCCACCAAAAATCTGCTTTAAGCTCGTTGTACATCTTTGTGCTTCCGGGATGTACAGAAAACTTTGATTGATGTGCTTCTTCGATAATCACTTTTCGCATCCCACCAAACTTCGGCACCCAGATCCTCCCATATATACCTTTCAAACCCGTTTCACTTGTTTCCATATTCTTCATTTGCACCCTTATATCCTCAGCACCAACATTCTCGTCTTTCAAGGCTTCCTCCTGAGCGGCCTTGACATCATCAATAATAGTGGATGTTAACATAGTAGATGTCAACATGTAACAGCAATCCTTGGCATATGCTTTGCGACTCAAAGCATCGGCTACCACGTTAGCCTTTCCAGGATGGTAAAGGATTTCACAGTCATAATCCTTTATTAATTCCATCGAACGTCTCTGTCTCATGTTAAGTTACTTCTGGCTGAATATGTATTTCAAACTTTTATGATCCGTGTAAAGTTGACACTTAGTACCGTACAGATAATGCCTCTATAATTTTAATGCAAACGTAACTGCAGTCAACTCCAAGTCATGAGTTGAATAATTCTTCTCGTGTTGCTTTAACTGTCTCGAAGCATAAGCTATAACCTTTCCACGTTGCATCAATACTGCACCAAGTCCCAACCTCGAAGCATCTGTGTATACAACAAAGTCCTCATTACCCTCTGGTAGGGCAAGTATCGGTGCTTCACTTAACGTTTTCTTCAAAACCTCAAACGCCTCTTATTGCACGGTTTCCCAGACAAAAGGTGCATTCTTCTTTGTTAACATAGTTAAAGGGACTGCAATCTTGGAAGAATCCTTAATAAACCTCCGATAATAGCCCGCCAGCCCCAGAAAACTTCTGACTTCAGTAGCTGAACGAGGCGGCTCCCAGTTTCTTACCGCTTCTACCTTAGCCGGATCTACTGAAATTCCGGCCCCCGAAATTACATGCCCTAAAAACTGAATCTGTTGCAGCCAAAACTCACATTTTGAGAACTTGGCATACAACTTCTCTTTTCTTAGCAATTCCAGCAATTCCCTTAAATGATCAGCATGTTCGGCTTCCGACTTAGAGTATACTAAAATATCATCGATAAACACAATTACCGATTTATCCAACATCGATCTACATACTCTATTCATTAAATCCATAAACACTGCCGGGGCATTGGTTAAACCGAAAGGCATCACCAGAAACTCGTAATGCCCATACCGAGTCCTGAAGGCTGTCTTTGGCACATCTTCCTCTCGAACCTTCAATTGATGATATCCCGATCTCAAATCAATCTTAGAAAATACACTCGCCCCATGTAATTGGTCGAACAAATCGTCTATCCTCGGCAGCGGATACTTGTTCTTAACAGTCAGTTTATTCAATTCCCAGTAATCAATGCACATTCGCATTGTACCATCCTTCTTTTTCACAAACAAAACAGGGGCTCCCCACGGCGATGAACTTGGTCGAATAAAACCCTTGTCCAACAACTCCTGAAGTTGTGTCATCATCTCTTTCATCTCGGTTGGGGCAAGGCGATAAGGAGAACGAGCTACCGGTGCAGCTCCAGGGATCAGATCAATTCTAAATTCCACTTGTCTCTCAGGCGGCACGCCAGACAAGTCTTCCGGAAACACATCCGGGAATAGTGAAACAACAGGCACATCGGCCAACGTCTTCTTCTCAGCCTTGGCATCAATAGCATATGCCAGGTAAGCGTCACAACCCTTTGCAACAAGCTTTCGGGCTTTTGCAATGGTCAACAAACATAGATCCCCGCTTCTCCTATCCCCATAAATGCAGATCTCACGCCCCTCCGGAGTAGTTATCTTTATCATCCGCTTCTTACATACTATGTGGGCTTCGTTCTCTATCAACCAATCCATCCCGACAATTACATCAAATTCACTGAACTCGATCGGAATCAAGTCCAAATTGAAGACTACATCTTCAATCACTAAGGTGCAGTTACGGTATACATGGTCTACCTTGACTAAAGTATTACTAGCAGTTTCAATATCTAGTACAACAGATAACTTTGATAAAGGCATAGACAATTGTTGAGCAAACATAGTAGATACAAACGATCTATTGGCACCCGAGTCAAATAACACTCTTGCAGGTAAAGAGTTTACAATAAACATACCCGTGACCACCTCCGGGTTTTCCCTAGCCTCCTCTGCAGTGATTTGAAAGGCACGAGCCGGTGCCCTTTGTGACTGACCCCGACCCCGGTTTACTGAACCACCGCTTGAACCTCCCGAAGATCGTGTTGATGTTGGAGCAGCAGCTGCTGGAGCATTCTTTCGACAATTCCGACTATAGTGCCCCCATACTCCACACTTATGGCAAGCATCAGATCTCCGTGGGCATTCATTCTGAAAGTGGCCCAACTCTCCGCAGCAAAAACACGCACGCCCGTTGGTGCACTTGCCGAAGTGTTCCAGATGACACTTGTTACAATACTGTGGCTCGGTGTTGATAGAGTATGCACGAGCACGACCGGAAGAACTAGACTGTCGACGGAAGGACTGTTGTGGCGAGTACTGCGAAGATCGTGAAGAACCAGAATAACCTCCTTCGCGTTGGCGTTTCGGTGGTGAAGGTTGAGTTGGATTAGCTGAAGCAGCAGCGGACCCCATCACGTAACCAGACATACTTAAAATCTGTTCCACATTTCTGGCGGCTTCCAATAGACCAACAAATGTGGGGTAGCGTACATTGCTCATCACCCTCCGAATCTCCAAATCAAGACCAGCCTCAAACCTGGTCACTTTTCTTTCCTCAGTATCCACTTGATGAGGCGCGAACAAACTCAGCCTCGTGAACTCTACCGCATACTGGGACACAGACTTAGTCCCCTGAATCAGTGTCATGAAATTTGCCTCAAGTCTTCGGCGCTCATCGGCCGGACAGTACTGCTGAGTGAAAACTTCAGTGAACTCAGCCCATTTCATTACAGCAACCTTCTCCATTGTTAGTGCATTCACCATCGAATTCCACCACATTATTGCGTCTTTGGTGAACATGGCAGTAGCGAACCGGACCATATCCTTCTCAGCACAATCGCTGATTCGGAAAGTCCTTTCTGTAGCTGTTATCCACTCCAATGCAGTAACAGCATCACCCAACCCAGTAAACTCAACGGCTCGATTTCCCTTAAAGTCCTTGAAACGGCAACCCCTGGGCTTATTTGATGACCCAGTGTTGTCACCTTGCTCGTCATCGTTTCCCTCTCTTTCCTTATTCTTTCTCTTCTCTTCTCTTCGCTTAGCTTCGGCCTCATCTCGAGCCCGAAACTGGTCCTGAATCATTCGATTTTGCTCAGCCATCATGGCTAGCATCATTTCCCTCGTCTCTTCTGGTGTCATTCCTCCTCCAGACATGTTCTGAAACATGAAACATATAACTTATTTAGTAACATGTCATTTATTTATAGACACCACCCAATTGTCCCGTATGATAGTCAATATTCTTATGATTACTAGATCGTAACCTATCTTAGTTCAGATCATTACTTAGAATCACTACATGCCAACACTTAATGTTTGAGACCAAGACCTCACGGACACTTGAATCTCAAACTACTGCTCTGATACCATAGGCTGTGACACCCTTGCCACATTAACCACCAATTACAATTCACCCAGGATTAATCACCAACAAACAGATAACATAATGATCTGATAGCTTAAATTACAGTGCGGAAGCATAAAATACAAAATAAAATAATACAAATTTGTCATACACCCTACGGTGCTACATAGGTTACACGTCTAAGTCTACAAACTCAAAAGTACATCATCCCCAAATTTATTACAACAGTAATTCCATAAACCAAATACCAAGTGAAACAGTAGAAATCTTCAAATGCTTCAACAAGTGTCCTAGCTAGATGGTCCCGCAGCGGATTTCCCTTTTCCTGTAAAAATGTAACAACTGAAGGGTAAGCTAAAGCTTAGTGAATACCATATGATTTTACACATTCTACAAATCATTATGATGCCACCCGGAGTAACCGCGGTAACACATACCGTATACTCCACATGTACTCCAAGTACGCAAACCCTAGCCGCAGCTCCTTCGAGCTGACACTCGGCATAAGAATAACCAACCATCTGAGGCAGACATTACATCGGGGATGACCTACTGTCTATCCTGACCATAGGGGTGTCAAACTCTTGGTCATATAGCACAGTAACATCAGAGTACAGATGCGACCACGCAGGTCCATCGAAAGGATGCACAACAAATGAACGGACATGCAACAAGTATGAATGTGCATCAACATTTACGCATGTTAGTAGAGTGCCAAACGAATATGAAACAACATGCCTCAGCAGGAAATGCAAACATAATGCAGATGCAGCAATGTTAAAATCAAAGGTACTCACAGTGGGTGCGTTATTAATTTTTTAGCAATATTATTTCTCCTCGGAATTTCAACCGGATCCACAAAGTACCCCACTGTGGGTTAAACAACACCACAAGGGACCTGTTAAATCAGTTGTAACAACACATTGTGTCAATAACTTATTTAATTTCATAAAAACTTAATTTTTATAAATTTTTGCAGAATTTTGGTCCCAATTTCGGATCTATGTCCGAATTCGGACCCCACCCGAATTCGGACCCCAGTTCGGATCCCACATAAATCCCAATTCAGTCCACACATATATATATAAGTCCCAATTCGGACTCCATTAATTTCGGACCATTGCAATTTCGGACCTCATGCTAAATTCGGGCACATCCGAATCCGGTCCCCAACCGAATTCGGATCCCCGTCCAAATTCCAATACTTAGAAATATTTTGATATATTAATTTTCCAGAAATCCGGGCATCATCCGAATTCGGACCAGATCCGAGTTCATCTCGGATCCGAATTCGGACCCCTTCGAACTTGTGCAGTTTTGAATATTATTTTCCAGATTTAATCCAAGTCATTTTTGGTACTTTTTCAATACATGAAATAAATTATACCAACTTAAATACACTTAATTTCAAGCATTTTAACACTAATATTAATCATGCTTTCATACCAAATTCAACCCTTTTTAACTCTTTTTCATCATCCATCGACCCACACACACTAAAACACACACTAAATGCTCAAATCCATACTTTTAATTCGAATCAGGAGCTGAAATTTTGTACATAACATCTTATATACTAGATTTAAACTAATCCACAATAACATCATACATGCATCCATGTTTGAATCTCCAAATCTAATTTTCGGTTCATATAAAAACCGAACCAAATGTTCCCAAAAATCGAATTTTAAAGAGATATTTACCTTAATTTGATGATTGCAGATGTTATAATTCCTTCCTAGCAATCTTGTTTCAGATTTTCAGCTTCAAAATCCAATCTTTGATGATCTTCAAATTTTTAGAGAGAGAGAGAGAGCCGAGAGAGAGATTTTAGAGAGAGAAAGTGCTTGGTGAAAATGAAAGACAAAATTTGTCTTCCATTCCTTTTATTCACCACTTTAATCTTTTGGCTCATTAACCCCTCAACTTATCCGGTTCCATAAATTACTGATTTCTATCTTAATTTTATTATCACCAACAAATAAAATGATCATACTTAACCAAAATAATTTGGCATTCTTAATATTCCTTAATTTCTTAAAATAACAACCAACTTTAAATAACTGAACACATAATCATTTTCATAGTCCAACTTAATTATGCAAATTACAAATTTTAAACTTAATAAACTTCAAATACAATAATTTAAATCCGAGGATGTTACAATCAAGTTCAAACATACAATCAATAAATATCAAACACACAAAATCACATATATCAAACACTAGTTAATATTCAATATCTTGTAATATGACTTAGACAAAATGCTAACACAACTTAGACTGCTATCGTCACACAGGGTGTACCAACAGACTCCCCCTTGACGATAGCCTCTAACTATTTACATTTTGGTTAAGTACTATGTTCTATTCAAAATACTACCTGCATACAATCCTTTTTCTATACACACCTTGACTAGCTTTTCATACTTCTTGCCTTCTGATTTCCAACCTTCATGGTAATAGATAGGTTGTTCATGAAGCTTCTGCAAGTCGCTTTGGGATAGGTTAACAAGATGCAAGGGATCATATACTTTCAAAATTACCTTGTCCTCATGATCTTCCATGACTGCCTCTGCTGATTCGTTGTCAACGTACCACCATTTCAAGTTCGCAAGAACATCTTGTGGCATTGTTCTCAACGGAACTTTCTTCAGGCAACAGACTGGTTTATAGAACATTTTCATCCAAAGTTTACCAGTCAATGGATCTATTCTCGATTCATCCATCACTCTCTTTCTTTCCCTTGGCTTAATCCTCTCAAACCTTCCAGATCGACCTTCTTTTCTTATTATTCGCGCTATCACTTCAGCGTATTGGTCATCTCCTAGGTTTATCAAATCCTTCCATGCCAGTTCTTTGATCTCGCACTTGGGCAGAGTATTAAATACTTTCAACGTTCTGTTTAGATATTGCAGCCCATCTCGTCTTTTTAGCACGAAGAGTTGTAACTCTCTATCGAAAAACCAGCTAAGAATGCCTCCAGACAACTTTCCTGGACTTGGCAATCTTATCTTCTTCTTCACAGCTAGCTCAGATCTTTCCTCTTCCTTCCTAAACCACAGCTGTCTTTTCTCATCATTCGAAAGTTCTCTTTCAGTCTCTTCACTTTCAGATTCAACATTAAAAACATCTTTAATGCATCAATGTCTATCGAATTCTGTTCAGCTGTAGTATATGTATCTGTGATAGGATTCTGTTGAACGATGATCTCGTTTGCCTCATCTTCTTCATCAACTAAAACCTCATCATCAGATTTCCAGTCTGCAATGTCTTCTGGCACGAACTCCCCTTCTTCAAGGTCTTCAATTTCATCCTCAAAATCAAAATCAAAATCTAACAGCTCTTCCTCAATGTTCATTAGAGCTTCAATTATTTCATTGACGTCGCCCTCCGTGACCTTTGAGGAACTGGCCTCTCCTCCTCCCGCTCCACTTTGACTAGGCTCCCCCTGAATTCCAGCATATAGAGCAGCTGGAAAATCTACTGGCTCATTCTCTTCAGGTGCATTGGGATCATTGTCATCGTCATCATCAACCCTTCTTGGCTCCTCATGATCCTTACAACTTGTCTCCCCCTGAGCTTTTAGATTTTTCAATAATTGCTCAATAAGGGACCGCATCGTTTGGATTTCTGCTGACTGATCTGCAACAAATGTTTTCAGCTCGAGATTCTCTTGTTCAATGTTTCCAACAGTTTTCTTCAATTCAACATTTTCTTTGTCAACCTTGGCATTATGCGCCTGAATCTCTCCGATAGCTTTGGTTAACTGGAAAATTTGGACTTGTTGGAAGTCAACCTTGCTCCTAAGCTCAGAAAACCTTTGATTGTCCATGAAGGTTGATGATGTGGATGGTATGGATTGAATGGGAGTTGGAATGATTGGTGAGGGAATGGATGTCTGAACAGGTGGTGGTGGTGGTGGAATGGATGATTGTGCTGATGGCTGAGCGGTAGGCATTTCTGGCTCAGAAGCAGAGGCTGAGGAAGCTCCCTGCATAAAGCGATGCCTTTTGGCCCTATGCCTAGGCACCAAAGGAACTATATCTTCATCCTCAAAATCTGAGTCATCGTCATCAGAAACTCTCGATGCTCTTTTCTTTGCAGCTTCTTCATCAATAACTATCACCCGGGATCCATATGTGGCAACCCGGACAGGCGGATCTTCTGAACCTTCCTCAATTACAATCTCTTCTGTTTCTTCCGACTCAGAGTCAGAGGTTGACTCAGCTTCACCTGCTGCCACAGGTTCATATTCATCGATCTGCTTAAAAATGTCTACTTCCCCTTCTGGAGGTTCCAAAATACTTCCAATGAGCTCAGAAGTTATCGCTTCATCTGCAAGAGGCCCCTGTGCCCATATTTCTTCTAATGTTTCTACCCTCTGATCAGATACGGGAGGTACACTTGAGGGACCAGCTTCGTCTGCCTCTTGCACTTGGCTTGTTGAAGGCCTAGCAGCCTGAGTCTGTCTCGCTGACGGTCTTTGCCTCCTCCTTTGTTGCTGAGGCCTGGGCTGTTGCTGTTGCGGTTGTGGCTGCTGTGGAATTTGAACTTCCCCTGCCCAGTTGGCACCTTCTGGGACTTGGAAATCTGGATTAACCACTGCACCAAAAAGTGGTGCCTCCACTGGCCTAGCCAGAGCACCTCTGTGTGCTTGGCAATATGCAAATATTCTTTTATCAATGACAGCAACACTTTGAATATCGTTAAGCTGCGGCAGGTTCGGCAGGAAATGTCTTATCAACATCATCACAAATCTTGGATACAGCAAAAATCTTTCTCATGCCGGAGCTGTTATCTGATTGACAAACTCTGCTAAGAACATCTCTGAATAGCTGAATCGCTGATTGTAAACTAACGCGATCATTCCTGACTGAATCTTCGAAACGATATAATCAAATCCTGCTTTCTTGGCAGCAAAACACACCATAAATACGTGTGCTAGATATCTCCATTGCCCGATCAGCCCACTCTTCATGTACGAGGACTTAGCCACATCCAGGCTATATCCCATTCTGATAAATGCAGCTTGCCTGATTGCTAACGGAAAGTCAATCGGCCCATTTTCTTGCTCTGGAGAGCCTAACTGTAACACTCGACGCAACACATCAGCTGAAAACACGAGAGGGTGTCCAGCAATCCTTGTCCTTAGTACTGTTGGAATAACAGTACAATCGACTTGTAGATGTTCCCAAAATTCTCTAACATATGGGATCACTATCTGTATGTTATGTGACAGAGCATAAGAAATCCTTGAACCGACCAAAAAATCCACCATTTGGTGGTATGCTTGAGCCTCAAGCAGCTCATGGTCCGGAGAAATGACCATATTATGCTTTGGAATAAAAGCTCTATCTGCCATATCTGCAGAATAAAGTATATAAAATATTAGAATCATCCATATAAACATAAACTTGTTTAAATTCAAATCTGTTTTATTTTGGACTTGTGTAAGTACAAAATCCAACACATATGAATTTCTACAAGTTTGATTTAAATTTTAAGCAAATAATTCGAATATAATGGTAAACTCGAATGACAAGTTCAAAACAACCCTAGTTTCGAATTTATTGGCTGCTTAGAGTTTAATGACAAACTCGAAACAACGATCAAATTCGAACCATGATCAAAGTCAAACATGTCAGTTTGAGTGACAACAAAAATCCAAGATTCCAACCATTTTAGACTTAGAAAATTACATCCATTAGTACTAATAGGTTCTAATCAAAGATATTTGTAATCAATTTGATGTTTCACCAGTTCAAACGTTGTTATTTTGAAAAACAAACTTCAAACCATTAAAACGTCAAAATCGAGTGATTTTGGCTCAAATTGAGTCTAAAACCTCCTAAATCTTGTACAATAATGTTGATTATACCTAGACTTGTTAGGAGTCTCGAACACAATCGGACAAAAACTCGACAAATTTGTAAAACTCAAAAACGGCAAAGTCGAACACACAAACTCGAAATCTCTCAGACTAAACTCGAAGGCTCAAATTCGAAGGTAGGTGAATAATGACTTGTCACTGTTGACCTATTTATACTAACTACCTTCGAGTTTGTGAAATCTTTCGAATTTAATGCCAAACTCGAAGACTTTGCCAAATTCGAACATGCATTTCATTTCGATTTTAGCTTAAAGTCGAATTTGAACTTGAAAATTTTGAAAATATTGAAAATCTTTGAAATATTCAACTTTTACAACTTTTTCGTGTAACGGAATAAACTATGTCAAATCTTTTACCCTAAGCACAAGATTTTCACGTAGTGTTTATTTTATTCAACTAGGAATGCACCCACAGTAATTTTGATCTTTTTCCTAAGTAAAAAATAAAATAAAAAAAATGAAGTAAAAAATAAAAAAAATAAAAAAAGAATAAAATAAAATAAATTAAAGTTAAAGTTGTGAGCAAAAATTAAACTTAGACTAATCTACATTATTTAAAATTTACAACCTATACTAAACACTTGACAGAATAATTTTGATGAGTATAGTCAAAGAAAGGTTCAATCAGATAGCGGTGTCAAATATGCACTTTCAGTATTCAAACTTTCACACTTAGGAACTTTTTATCCCTTTGATTGTTTGTCGTGACATACATTTCTAGCCGATTGTTGGTATTATTTTCCCTTTAAACATGTTACATTTCGGAATATCCCTTGTCCTTTTTATTTATCAAGAAATTATCTTACGTGACTCATACTTAGACATACTTTTATGATCAAGGCATACACACAATGATTATAACTTTTTTGTATTGCAAACTTTCTTTAAAAGGCAAACGTCAGACACAGGTCTGTCTTCACATACAACAAAGTGTCTTAGTTTGTCTTAAAGTTTATTTTTAAAGCTAGCAAGACAGCGGTGACATGTCTGTACCTACGTACAACAAAGAGACTTATCTTGCTAACTCGAGTCAAACCAGAGGCAACAGGTCTGTACTTACGTACAACAGAGTTACTTGTTTTGACTCTTGACTCAGTATGATTTTCTATTCTTTCCATTTCTTTAAGATGTATCTGATGTTGCTATACATCCCCAGAAAGTTTGCATACCTCATTTAGAATCAATGTCTGTATGTCTCTAACATAAAAATTTAGACCAATTGGTCATACATCTAAGTTAGTGACACGTCTGACTTTTTATTGAATATTTTATTAGCCATGAGACTCCCTATATGTATTATGCCTACCAACATATCAAACTGGATAATGTACAACACTTAGATTTTAGGTGTATTATGTGTGAAAGTTAAACACTTAGAGCTTGTATTAACTGTGCTAATTTTCGTCACTTTGAACCTATGTATCTAAGACTTAACTCTTTTTCTGATATTCTCTTTTTTTTGAACTTTTTATGGATTTCTCTCTTTTTTTTTTTTTTGTTTTTCATAAATAAAAGTAAGAAAATATAATAACCTACTAACTTACTATAAAAGGAAACTATCCTAAGTTACTAAACTTACTATAAAAAGAAATAAAGACTACTGCTATAAAAATAAATAAAACTCTACTAAGGTCAACTTACTCTGGATTACGCATTTCGTTTAGTTTTTTGGTAAATAAATCTGCATTATTATCATCCGTTGCCACTTTTACCAGCTTGATTAAGTTCTTTTCAGCACAATCACGTATAAAATGATGTCTTATGTCTATGTGCTTGGTTTTATTATGTTTAACTGGATTATTAGTTATAGCAATTGTTGACTGGTTATCTATCCTAATAGGAGTATGAGTATAAGTCAAACCGTAATCCCGCAATTGTTGTTGTATCCACAAAACCTGTGAACAGCAACTACCAGCAGCAACATATTCGGCCTCGCACATTGACACGGCTACCGAAGTCTGTTTCTTGCATTGCCAGGAAACGAGTCTCCCTCCTAGGAACTGACAACCTCCAGTTGTTGACTTGCGCGTCAAGCTGCATCCTCCGTAGTCTGAATCCGTGAACGCCTCCAATTCCAGATCGCCCTCCGCGTGATACCAAAGTCCCAGCTTCGGTATCGACTTGAGGTATCGTAGAATCCGCTTCACAGCTTTCATGTGCATCTTTTTCGGATTAGCTTGAAACCTAGCACAAATACAAACAGCAAACATAATATCAGGTCTAGAAGCAGTTAAATACATAAGTGACCCAATCATGGCCCGATATAATGTCGGATCCACATCAATATCACTTTCAGTACCCGGTCCGAGATTGTGATTCACTTGAATCGGTGTGCTGAAGTGAGCTGTCAGCTTGGTTCCTTCCATCCCGAAGCGCTCTAAGATGTCATAGACATACTTCGTCTGATGAATGAACATGCCCTCCTTCCTCTGTTCGACTTGCAAACCCAGAAAGAAGTTTAACTCACCCATTGCACTTATCTCAAACTTCGACTTCATCACCTTTTCAAAGTCAGTGCACATTTGCTCGTCTGATGATCCAAAAATAATATCATCTACGTACACTTGTACCAAGATGAAATGTTCTCCTTTTCACTTCACGAACAGCGT
>JAANYP010002064.1:19872-50816 GCA_020465985.1 Centrapalus pauciflorus | reverse complement strand
TAAACTCGAATGAAGTTATATGAATCTCGAATCATAAAACTCGAATGGTGTTGTATGAATCTCGATGGAAGAAGTAACAAACTCGAATAATGATATAATGAAACTCGATTAAGTGAAGACCTAAACTCGAATGACACTTTGATGAAACTCGAATAAAGAAAGGATTTTCTCGGATGATGCAGTATAAAACTCGAATGATGAAGATACAAATCTCGATTTCTAAGGGATGAAACTCGAACAAAGAAACATAAAACTCGAATAAAACTACATAAAACTCGAACAGTTAAACAAAGAAACTCGATTAAAGAAGCAAGAAACTCGGGCAATGTTGTATGAAACTCGACTAAAGCTATATGAAACTCGAATGACAAGGGCATAAAACTCGATCAAAGTGTGATAAAACTCGGGTATAATGATATAAAACTCGATTGACACTGCAACAAACTCGATTCACACTTTAATCGAGTTTAACATTCCAGAAAATTTTCTAAGTATGTATATATATATATATATCAGAAATTATTACTATCACCTTTTCGTGCACACTTTTGTACTTTTATTAATAAAATAATTGAAAAGCCATACTACTTATCACTCTAAAAAGTAAGTTGTCCTTTAAAGGACAACTAGCTTGTACTTTTGTATTATTATATTAATAAACAACATGCAACAAACAATTATGAAATCGGCCACACCTTTTTGTCCAACACTCAACCGAAAACACCTTTTCTTTTCATCATTTCACTAAATACTAATTAGTTTATCATTATTTTTTAATAACCTTTTTCTTCTATAAATAGAAGACAAAACCCATTTCACAAAAACACACCAACATACCTATTCTCTCAAAGAAAGAAAAATCGGCCAACCATATTGATTTCAAGTGTTCTTCCACTTTTGTAAGTTTTTCTTATATACTTTATTTTTCCACCTTAAAAATTTATAAAACATGAAAAATTAAATATATTTACTAAAAATATAATATTTTTCATTTACAATTCGGTTTTTCATAATGCTAGTGAAAATTTTCCATGCAAAATATATGAATACCCTTTTCATAATGATGCACATGCTCGTATATATATGTATGCATTTTCGTATATATATATATATATATATATATATATATATATATATATATATATATATATATATATATATATATATATATATATATATATGTACATATATACGTGAGTATGCATGCATGCAAACCATTTTAGAAATAAATATCCATAAATCGATATTCACGTATAAAACCCCACAAAATTATTCATACATCACAAGTACATGAAAATAATTACGAAGTACTCAAACACGTATTATGATGATATTGACCCGAACTCGTAAAAATATTAGGACGAGTCTCAACTATACAATCAAGTGTTCAACTCAGATCCAAAAACATCATCAAAAATCAACAAGGTGAGTCTTCATAGTCCCATTTTTCCATTATTATGTTTTGGGATGAAATACATGCTTCGTTTTTATATGGACACAAAAACTTCTCGATTCTATTATGTATTACATATGTGATCTCCGCCCTTATATCATGAAATCGTTAGTTGCATTTGTTTGCAAGCGCGAATATATTGTGGATAGATCTATTGGGAGTCATGTCCCCCACTCGGGTTAGTGGTTTAGCTAACGGCGGGTGCATATATATTCAACTCACGGTATTACGTATGGGAATACTGCTCGGGGCAAACTCATTCTAATTAAGTTTCGGTGACATGATGGTTTATGTAATACATCTCATGGAATTTATGATTTTATAAATTCAAACGCATCTGATAATGTCCATACAACTGGTCTTTTCGTGTAAACCAATGAACTCACCAACAATTTTGTTGACGTATTTTAGCATGTATTTTCAGGTAATTAAGGCAAGTGTGCCTTCGGATACACCAACTTTCAAGCTTCCGCATTTCATGGAGTCGCATGCATATTTCGAAATTAACGGAGATTTGACTGCATTATTTTTGGACGCATTAATTATGTATTAGAATCTCTGTATTACGCGAACTTCATTTCTTTCATTTTGTAAAACGTTATTACATTCTTAAATATTAATGATGTATTATTTCGAAAACGTCCATATAGTGGTCGTTCGTTATAATTATGGTTACGCTTCCGCACTCGTCACTTCTCGCCGCCAACCAAGGTAGCAGGGTGTGACACATACGTTACTAGTATACAGTTAAGTAATCAAGGAACAAACTGCATCAGATGTTTCATTCAAGTCAGTAACAATTACCAATAAGTACCGAAACATATGCAAGTAAGTAATGCAATCTGTCACTCACAGCGGTCCGGAGCAATGAAAGAAATCAAGGAACATTAAGCAGCAGTTATCCAGTTTCATCAGTATCTATCATAGGTTCCTAACAAACAAATAAGTAATCATGGAACAAGCAGCAGCTGATGTTTCCATACAAGTCAGTAACAATCACCAATAAGTACCGAAACATATGCAAGTAAGTAATACAATCTGTCACTCACAGCGGTCCTGAGCAGTGCAAGTAATCAAGGAACATGCAGCAGCAGTTGTCCAGTTTCAGCAGTGTCAATCATACGTTCCTAGCATACAATTAACTAATCATGGAACAAGCAGCAGCAGATGTTTCCATACAAGTCAGTAACAATCACCAATAAGTACTGAAACATATGCAAGTAAGTAATGAAATCTGTCACTCACAGCGATCCTGAGCAATGCAAATAATCAAGGAACATGCAACTACAGTTGTCCAGTTTCAGCAGTGTCTATCATACGTTCCTAGCATACAGTTAAGTAATCAAGGAACAAGCAGCAACAGATGTTTTCATACAAGTCAGTAACGATCACCAATAAGTACCGAAACATATGCAAGTAAATAATGCAATCTGTCGCTCACAGCGGTCCTGAGCAATGCAAGTAATCAAGGAACATGCAACAACAGTTGTCCAGTTTCAGCAGTGTCTATCATACGTTCCTAGCATACAATTAAGTAATCATGGAACAAGCAGCAACAAATGTTTCCATACAAGTCAGTATCAATCACCAATAAGTACCGAAACATATGCAAGTAAGTAATGCAATCTGTCACTCACAACGAACCTGAGCAATGCAAGTAACAAGGAACATGCAGCAGCAGTTGTTCACTTACAGCAGTGTCTATCATACGTTACTAGTATACAATTAAGTAATCAAGGAACAAACTGCATCAGATGTTTCATTCAAGTCAGCAACAATCAACAATAAGTACCGAAACATATGCAAGTAAGTAATGCAATCTGTCACGCACAGCGGTCCGGAGCAATGAAAGAAATCAAGGAACATGAAGCAGCAGTTATCCAATTTCATCAGTGTCTATCATAGGTTCCTAACATACAATTAAGTAATCATGGAACAAGCAGCAGCTGATGTTTCCATACAAGTCAGTAACAATCACCAATAAGTACCAAAACATATGCAAGTAAGTAATGCAATATGTCACTCACAGTGGTCCTGAGCAGTGCAAGTAATCAAGGAACATGCAGCAGCAGTTGTCCAGTTTCAGCAGTGTCTATCATACGTTCCTAGCATACAATTAACTAATCATGGAACAAGCAGCAGCAGATGTTTCCATACAAGTCAGTAACAATCACCAATAAGTACTGAAACATATGCAAGTAAGTAATGAAATCTGTCACTCACAGCGAACCTGAGCAATGCAAATAATCAAGGAACATGCAACTACAGTTGTCCAGTTTCAGCAGTGTCTATCATACGTTCCTAGCATACAGTTAAGTAATCAAGGAACAAGCAGCAACAGATGTTTTCATACAAGTCAGTAACGATCACCAATAAGTACCGAAACATATGCAAGTAAATAATGCAATCTGTCACTCACAGCGGTCCTGAGCAATGCAAGTAATCAAGGAACATGCAACAACAGTTGTCCAGTTTTAGCATTGTCTATCATACTTTCCTAGCATACAATTAAGTAATCAAGGAACATGCAGCAACAGATGTTTTCATACAAGTCAGTATCAATCACCAATAAGTACCGAAACATATGCAAGTAAGTAATGCAATCTGTCACTCACAGCGGTCCGGAGCAATGAAAGAAATCAAGGAACATGAAGCAGCAGTTATCCAGTTTCATCAGTGTCTATCATAGGTTCCTAACAAAGAATTAAGTAATCATGGAACAAGCAGCAGCTGATGTTTCCATCCATACAAGTCAGTAACAATCACCAATAAGTACCGAAACATATGCAAGTAAGTAATGCAATCTGTCACTCATAGCGGTCCGGAGCAAGGAAAGAAATCAAGGAACATGAAGCAGCAGTTTTCCAGTTTCATCAGTGTTTATCATAGGTTCCTAACATACAATTAAGTAATCATGGAACAAGCAGCAGCTGATGTTTCCATACAAGTCAGTAACAATCACCAATAAGTACCGAAACATATGCAAGTAAGTAATGCAATTTGTCACTCACAGCGGTCCGGAGCAATGAAAGAAATCAAGGAGCATGAAGCAGCAGTTATCCAGTTTCATCAGTGTCTATCATAGGTTTCTAACATACAATTAAGTAATCATGGAAAAAGCAGCAACTTATGTTTCCATACAAGTCAGTAACAATCACCAATAAGTACCGAAACATATGCAAGAAGGTAATGCAATCTGTCACTCACAGCAGTCCCGAGGAGTGCAAAAAATCATGGAACATGCAGCAGCAGTTGTCCAGTTTCAGCAGTGTCTATCATACGTTCCTAGCATACAATTAAGTATTAATGGAACAAGCAGCAGCAAATGTTTCCATACAAGTCAATATCAATCACCAATAAGTACCGAAACATATGCAAGTAAGTAATGCAATCTGTCACTCACAGCGGTCCTGAGCAATGCAAGTAACAAGGAACATGCAGCAACAGTTGTTCACTTACAGCAGTGTCTATCATACGTTACTAGTATAGAGTTAAGTAATCAAGGAACAAACTGCATCAGATGTTTCATTCAAGTCAGTAACAATTACCAATAAGTACCGAAACATATCCAAGTAAGTAATGCAATCTGTCACTCACAGCGGTACGGAGCAATGAAAGAAATCAAGGAACATGAAGCAGCAGTTATCCAGTTTCATCAGTGTCTATCATAGGTTCCTAACAAACAATTAAGTAATCATGGAACAAGCAGCAGCTGATGTTTCCATACAAGTCAGTAGAATTCACCAATAAGTACTGAAACATATGCAAGTAAGTAATGCAATCTGTCACTCACAGCGGTCCGGAGCAATGAAAGAAATCAAGGAACATGAAGCAGCAGTTATCCAGTTTCATCAGTGTCCATCATAGGTTCCTAACATACATCTAAGTAATCAAGAAACAAGCAGCAGCTGATGTATCCATACAAGTCAGTATCAAGCACCAATAAGTACCGAAACATATGCAAGTAAGTAATGCAATCTGTCACGCATAGCGGTCCGGAGCAATGAAAGAAATCAAGGAACATGAAGCAGCAGTTATCCAGTTTCATCAGTGTCTATCATAGGTTCCTAACATACAATTAAGTAATCATGGAACAAGCAGCAGCTGATGTTTCCATACAAGTCGGTAACAATCACCAATAAGTACCGAAACATATACAAGAAGGTAATGCAACCTGTCACTCACAGCAGTCCTGAGCAGTGCAAGAAATCATGGAACATGCAGCAGCAGTTGCCCAGTTTCAGCAGTGTCTATCATACGTTCCTAGCATACAATTAAGTAATCATGGAACAAGCAGCAGCAAATGTTTACATACAAGTCAGTATCAATCACCAATAAGTACCGAAACATATGCAAGTAAGTAATGCAATCTGTCACTCACAGCGAACCTGAGCAATGCAAGTAACAAGGAACATGCAGCAGCAGTTGTTCACTTACAGCAGTGTCTATCATACGTTACTAGAATACAATTAAGTAATCAAGGAACAAACTACATCAGATGTTTCATTCAAGTCAGTAACAATCACCAATAAGTACCGAAACATATGCAAGTAAGTAATGCAATCTGTCACTCACAGCGGTCCGGAGCAATGAAAGAAACCAAGGAACATGAAGCAGCAGTTATCCAGTTTCATCAGTGTCTATCATAGGTTCCTAACAAACAATTAAGTAATCATAGAACAAGCAGCAGCTGATGTTTTCATACAAGTCAGTAACAATCACCAATAAGTACCGAAACATATGCAAGTAAGTAATGCAATCTGTCACTCATAGCAGTCCGGAGCAATGAAAGAAATCAAGGAACATGAAGCATCAGTTTTCCAGTTTCATCAGTGTCTATCACAGGTTCCTAACATAAAATTAAGTAATCATGGAAGAAGCAGCAGCTGATGTTTCCATACAAGTCAGTAACAATCACCAATAAGTACTGAAACATATGCAAGTAAGTAATGCAATCTGTCACTCACAGCGGTCCGGAGCAATGAAAGAAATCAAGGAACATGAAGCAGCAGTTATCCAGTTTCATCAGTGTCTATCATAGGTTTCTAACATACAATTAAGTAATCATGGAACAAGCAGCAACTAATGTTTCCATACAAGTCAGTAACAATCACCAATAAGTACCGAAACATATGCAAGTAAGTAATGCAATCTGTCACTCACAGCGGTCCGGAGCAATGAAAGAAATCAAGGAGCATGAAGCAGCAGTTATCCAGTTTCATCAGTGTCTATCATAGGTTTCTAACATACAATTAAGTAATCATGGAAAAAGCAGCAACTTATGTTTCCATACAAGTCAGTAACAATCACCAATAAGTACCGAAACATATGCAAGAAGGTAATGCAATCTGTCACTCACAGCAGTCCTGAGGAGTGCAAATAATCATGGAACATGCAGCAGCAGTTGTCCAGTTTCAGCAGTGTCTATCATACGTTCCTAGCATACAATTAAGTAATAATGGAACAAGCAGCAGCAAATGTTTCCATACAAGTCAATATCAATCACCAATAAGTACCGAAACATATGCAAGTAAGTAATGCAATCTGTCACTCACAGCGGTCCTGAGCAATGCAAGTAACAAGGAACATGCAGCAACAGTTGTTCACTTACAGCAGTGTCTATCATACTGTAACAGCCCGTAATTTATTAAATATAAATTACAGCATCAGACTTTGGATAATAAAGCAATTTTATCCAATTATTAGTAATTAACCGAAATCATGAATCTTAAATAGTTAATTATTTTAAGTTATAATTAATTATGAAAAGTTGTCCCAAATTAGCTGAAATAAAGTTAATAATTAAAATTCAGCTATTTGACAAATTAAAGACTGAAAATGGCGAAACGGACTAAGATGAATAAAAATATGACTAAAAGACAATTATAGCAAATCTAGAACTCCTTTGCTATTATTTGCATCTGAAATGCAAATCAGATTGATGGAAATAAAAGTTGGTCGATTCCGGAAATTCAGTAGAAAATCTGATTTTTCTCTATTTTCTATAAATAGAGCATCACCTCCTCATTTCCTTGGTTTGGAAAACTAGAACTCTCTCTCTCTCTCTCTACAATCTGACTTCTCTCTAGAATTTCTCCCAAACGATCCGTCGGATTCTCGTGATTTATACGCCATCGGTTAGAGATCGTCGAGCTCTACACGAATCTATCATTGCATGTTAGATTTCGTTCGGATTTAAGGTAAAATCGACCATTTTTCTGACGTTTATTTCGGTTTTTATTGAGCAAATTCGAGTTTGCTCATATTCCCTTCATTTGAAGCTGATTTGCTCCCGTTTAGGACCTGTTTTTGCTTGGAAATCGTCTATAGTCGAAGGATACAGCTTGGACGAATGTTAGTGACTATTACTCCCTTATTTTTGCTCAAATTCGTAGTTAAAACCTGGAAAAGTGATGAACAAGAAGAACAAATTCGAGAAATTCATGTCTAGACTCGAAAACCCCCCTAGTTCGAATCTACCTAGTTCGAATCTACCTAGTTCGAATCTATCCCTATATTCGAAACTATATTCGAATCTGCTCACTATGTTTCGAATCTAGCTGATGTCTTCGATTCTATGAGTTGTCTTCGAATATAGGTGGTCTTCGAATCTATGCCCATTCGAATCTATCCTAATTCCTAAATCAGATTTAGTTATTAATCAACCTTATGTTTTATGTAAATGTAATTGAAAGTATAATATGATTATGATAAAATCACAAATTTCAAGTTGCATAACTATTTTATGCACAAATAAATTAACAGACTCTGTATGAACCCTTAAAAAATTGTATGTCATGTATCACCTAGCTAGTAATATGATTGGCCTCGTTTCAAGGCTGATCTGTGATTAGAAGGATCGTATTAATCTGATAAGAAAAGACTCACCTTGGGACGATAGGAACTACCTCAGACTCGACAGCCAGAATTGACAATAACCTAATTATATAACTAAGGATATATGGATAGATCATGTTACAGACTTGACATTAATATGCCAGACTTGAAACTGAACTGCAGGAAACCGCCGATTTGACAGAGTAAACTGAACCGCTTAATTCGTTAAGCATTATCTGACTACGGACCACTGTGAGTGACAGATTTCATTAATTACTTGCATATGTTTCGATACTTATTGGTGAATGTCATCGACTGTATGGAAACTTCCGATTGTTGCTGCATGTTTCTTTAATACTATATTGTATCATAGAAACGTACTTTTGACATTACTGAAGCTAGACACTTGAATTGCCTTGATTGCATGTTCACTTTTACATTTTATGTAAATACTTATCATGCTTACTGCTTACTTGACTGTTTATATATTTGCCACTGCATACTGCATTATCCGATATGACCGAATGTGAGATCTCCATTCACAGGAGGGAATTCTGCAGATTCCTTTCCTATTTGACTTGTTTCCATACATTTCCCGTAGGGCTTCGGCCTTACACAGGGGAATACAAACTGGGTTGTCTCCCAACCTTTTTGCCGTCTCTGACGTAGTGACTTGCCGACAGGAGCTGATAGTATGTTATATGTGTGTGGTAACTAATGGAACTCTGTTAACTCACTAAGCAATGTTAGCTTACTCTGTCATGACAACTCTTTTACAGGAAAAGCTGAGAAAGGCAAGACCATAGCAGGTAGTCCGTCCCAGGCTAAGTGAATCTGGACATTGATGAATAGCAGACTTTTGGACTTTTGTTGACGCCTTTTTTGAAAAGATGATGCGGTCTCGGGTAGCTTGTTCAGTCTTCCGCACTCTGATTTAAGATTTAGAAGCTAGTTTAGACCACCATTTGATCTTTAATTTATTGTTGTAATTAAGTATTCAGGCTGATGGACCTGTGGTATCAAACAATTAGTAATATTTATTATTGAATGAAATGAAATATTATGACGTGTACTGTTTGTGGTAACTTGGATGTTACAAAGTTGGTATCAGAGCAGCAGTTTAATCATCGGATTGGCCACCCGATACTTAAACTACTGGTATGGTATGGACTATGTGACTCTGAATTCCCGAACAAGTCACCGAGGCCTAGGGTAACTTAATTAGTAAAGGACTACCCACACAACTTGACCTAAGATAGGCAAATGATGACTGATAGGATGGGGGAGGGATTGACTGCTTGATACTGACTTGACTTTGACTTGACTTTGTGCCAGCCTGACTGACTGCCTTCATATCTATGAACTTAGATGTGATTATCTGACGTAGGAATTATGACTCGAATCATGCTTATTTGAATCAGGAAATAATAGTTATTTCCTTTATATTTTCAGCCAATGGCTGATAAGAATCCAAATGTTGCTGGTACCTCGACTGTTGGTAAAGCTGCTGATACTGCAGCTGATCAACACAAAGAATCTGTTCATGTAGAGGACTTAGGCACTGACCCTGAAAATACTGCTAATGACTCAAGCATTACTGCCACCCCTGTGCCTCCTCAGCAGGCTCAGTTGATAGATCTCGTTCATAAGTTGAATGAGGATAATCGTAGACAGATGCAGCTTATGATGGATAGGAATCGATTACAGACTGATATGGCAGTTGAAGACCGATTTAAGGAGATTAAGGACTTGCTGACCAAGGGTAAAGCAGTGATGCAGACTGACGAAGTAAACCAGCGTGAAATTGAATTTAAGCGCCAGGAAGAAGAACTTAGGTTGCGGGAACTTAAGTTACAGGAGCTAGAGTTGAAATATAGGGAAGAGATGTTGGCGAAGCCCAAAAAGGATCAGAAGAGGAAACATAGACATGAGCCCTCTGATGATAGTGAGACAGATTCCTCTGACCATCACGTTAAGGTGGGACGAGAGTGTACGTTCGTAGACTTTAAGAAATGTGGGGCTCGTACGTTTGCGGGGTCATCTGATCCTGTTAAAGCTATGGACTGGGTCGCGAATGTGGAGAAAGCGTTTAAACTCTCCAAGTGTGGTGAAAAAGACAAGGTCACATTTGCGACGGGAATGTTGGAAGATGGAGCTGGCCGTTGGTGGAAGTCTATTACAAATCCCATGTCTGATGCAATGGAGAAATCCATTACTTGGGATCAATTCAAGATTCATCTGAAGGAGAAATACTGCCCTCAGGATGTTAAGCGCCAGATGGAGAAAACCCTGCTATCGTTTCAGCAAGGTACAAGATCTGTAACAGACTATGAGCTGGAATTTACCAGGCTCTCGCTGTTATCTGATCATCCTGTGGACACTGATGAAAGGAGAAGGGATTTGTTTGTGGATGGCCTGGATCGAGAAATTCGGAAGTTTGTGAAGTCTGGTAGACCGAGAAGTTATATCGAAGCGGTTGAAATTGCTAGGGTAGGTGAACTTGAAATCTATCCTGAGCGAGCATGTCCTTTTATTGCTAAATCTAATAAGAAGGAAAAATCTGAGAGAGCTGAAAGGAAGAATGAAAGTTCAAGGAAAGGAGATAAGCAGTCTTCTAAGAAGGCTAAATCGTATGCTGTGACCTCGGCGCCAAAGCCTGCTTGTCCTCGCTGCAAGCAGATTCATGAAGGAAAGTGCGATCCTGCATTCGTTAAGTGCTATTGCTGTAGGCAGAATGGTCACGACCGATCGGAATGTCCCAACCGCAGTGAGGCTTGCCGAAACTCCATTACGTTGGGGCACCATGCTAAAGACTGTACTCGACCTCGATTTGTTCCTACGCCTGCATCTTCACCTCAGCAATCAGTCAAAGGTTCTTCTGCCCCGAGGAATCAGCCAAGATCTTTCCAGATGACAGCCGAAGAGGCAAAGGAGACTGCTGATGTCGTCATGGGTACATTTCTTGTTAACTCTATGCCTGCCTTAATCTTATTTGACTCTGGTTCTAATCTGTCGTATGTGTCTGAAAAGTTTGCTAAACAGTTTGATTTTGCCTCTGTGATGTAACAGCCCGTAATTTATTAAATATAAATTACAGCAGCAGACTTTGGATAATAAAGCAATTTTAATCCAAATATTAGTAATTAACCGAAAATATGAATCTGTAATAATTAATTATATTAAGTTATAATTAATTATGAAAAGTTGCCCAAAATTTGCTGAAATAAAGTTAATAATTAAAATTCAGCTAAATGACAAATTAAAGACTGAAAGTGACGAAACGGACTAAAATGAATAAAAATGTGACTAAAAGACAAATATGCAAATCGGATTGTTGGGAATAAAAGTTGGTCAATTCCGGAAAATTCAGTAGAAAATCTGATTTTTCCCTATTTTCCTATAAATAGGGCATCCCCCCCCTCATTTCTTAAGTTTGGAAGACTTGAAACTCTCTCTCTCTCTCTCTACAACCTCACCTTCTCTCTAAAATTTCTCCCAAACGATCCGTCGGATTCTCGTGATTTATACGCCATCGGTTAGAGATCGTCGAGCTCTACACGAATCTATCATTGCATGTTAGATTTCGTCCGGATTTAAGGTAAAATCGACCATTTTTCTGACTTTTATTTCGGTTTTTGTTGAGCAAATTCGAGTTTGCTCATATTCCCTTCATTCGAAGCTGATTTACTCTCGTTTAGGACTTGTTTTTGCTTGGAAATCATCTATAGTCGAAGGATATATCTTGGACGAAGGTTAGTAACCATTTCTCTATCATTTATGTTCATATTTAGTTGATAAAACCTGGAAAATCGTTGATCAATTAGAACAGACTCGAGTTATTCATGAGATTCGAATCTAAGCATTTCGAATGAAATACTTTCGAATCTATGTAGTGTCTTTCGAATCTATGTAGTGTCCTTCGAATTTATGTATAAGTGAATTTCGAATCTAATGCTGCTAATTCGAGTCTAGATATGTTCGAATCTATGTATGTGCTTCGAAACTATGTGTGTTCGAGTCTATGTATGTTCGAATCTAGGTGTATGCTTTGAGTCTATGTGTGTGGTTTCAAAGTAATGTGAATTTCGAATCTAATCAATTAGATTCGAATTGTACTAGTTCGAATCTGTCCCTCTATATTCGAATTTGGTTCTTGTTCCAAGTCTAAGACTAATTTCTAAATCAGATTAAGTTATTAAACAACCTAAGGAAATTGAAAGTATTGTTTGATTATGATAAAACTCACAAGTTCAAGATGCATATCTATTATATGCACAAATAAAGTAACAGACTCTGTATGAATTGTATGTCGTGTATCACCTAGCTAGTAATACGATTGGCTTTATTTCAAGGCCACACATCTATAATTAGATGAATCGTATTAATCTGATAAGAATAGACTCACCTTGGGACGATAGGAACTGCCTCAGACTCGACAGCCAGAATTGACAATAACCTAATTATATAACAAGGGTTATATGGATAGATCATGTTACAGACTTGACATTAATATGCCAGACTTGAAACTGAACTGCAAGAAACCGCCGATTTGACAGAGTAAACTGAACCGCTTAATTCGTTAAGCATTATCTGACTACAGACCACTGTGAGTGACAGATTTCATTAATTACTTGCATATATTTCGATACTTATTGGTGAATGTCATCGACTGTATGGAAACTTCCGATTGTTGCTGCATGTTTCTTTAATACTATATTGTATCATAGAAACGTACTTTTGACATTACTGAAGCTAGACACTTGAATTGCCTTGATTGCATGTTCACTTTTATATTTTATGTAAATACTTATCATGCTTACTGCTTACTTGACTGTTGATATACATGCCGCTGCATACTGCATTATCCGACAGGACCGAATGTGAGATCTCCATTCACAGGAGGGAATTCTGCAGATTCCTTTCCTATTTGACTTGTTTCCATACATTTCCCGTAGGGCTTCGGCCTTACACAGGGGAATACAAACTGGGTTGTCTCCCAACCTTTTTGCCGTCTCTGACGTAGTGACTTGCCGACAGGAGCTGATAGTATGTTATATGTGTGTGGTAACTAATGGAACTCTGTTTACTCACTAAGCAACGTAAGCTTACTCTGTCATGACAACTCTTTTACAGGAAAAGCTGATAAAGGCAAGACCATAGCAGGTAGTTCGTCCCAGGCTAAGTGAATCTGGACTTTGATGAATAGCAGACATTTGGACTTTTGATTGACGCCTAATTTGAAAAGATGATGCGGTCTCGGGTAGCTTGTTCAGTCTTCCGCACTCTGATTGAAGATTTAGAAGCTAGTTTAGACCACCATTTGATCTTTAATAATTGTTGTAATTAAGTATTCAGGCAGATGGACCTGTGGTATCAAACAATTAGTAATATTTATTACTTAATGAAATGAAATATTATGACGTGTACTGTTTGTGGTAACTTGGATGTTACAAAGTTGGTATCAGAGCAGCAGTTTAATCATCGGATTGGCCACCCGATACTTAAACTACTTGTATGGTATGGACTATGTGACTCTGAATTCCCGAACAAGTCACCGAGGCCTAGGGTAACTTAATTAGTAAAGGACTTCCCACACAACTTGACCTAAGATAGGCAAATGATGACTGATAGGATGGGGGAGGGATTGACTGCTTGATACTGACTTGACTTTGACTTGACTTTGTGCCAGCCTGACTGACTGCCTTCATATCTATGAATTTAGATGTGATTATCTGACGTAGGAATTATGACTCGAACTGTGCTTATTTGAATCAGGAAATAATAGTTATTTCCTTTATATTTTCAGCCAATGGCTGATAAGAATTCGACTGTTGCCGGTTCCTCAAGGGTTGATAAAGCTGCTGATGCTGCAGCTGATCAACACAAAGAATCTGTTCATGTAGAGGACTTAGGCACTGACCCTGAAAATACTGCTAATGATTCAAGCAGTACTGCTACCCCTGTGCCTCCTCAGCAGGCTCAGTTGATTGACCTCGTTCAAAAGTTGAATGAGGATAACCGTAGGCAAATGCAGCTTATGATGGATAGGAACCGACTGCGGACTGATATGGCAGTTGAAGACCGATTTAAGGAGATTAAGGACTTGCTGACCAAGGGTAAAGCAGTGATGCAGACTGACGAAGTAAACCAGCGTGAAATTGAATTTAAGCGCCGGGAAGAAGAACTTAGGTTGCGAGAACTTAAGTTGCAGGAGTTAGAACTGAAGTATAAGGAAGAGATGTTAGCGAAGCCCAAGAAAGACCGAAAGAGGAAACATAGGCATGTGTCATCTGATGAAAGTGAGACTGACTCTTCCGACCATCACGTTAAGGTGGGACGAGAGTGTACGTTCGTAGACTTTAAGAAATGTGGGGCTCGTACGTTTGCGGGATCATCTGATCCTGTTAAAGCTATGGACTGGGTTGCTAATGTGGAGAAAGCGTTTAAACTCTCTAAGTGTGGTGAAAAAGACAAGGTCACATTTGCGACGGGAATGTTGGAAGATGGAGTTGGCCGTTGGTGGAAATCTATTACAAATCCCATGTCTGATGCAATGGAGAAATCCATTACTTGGGATCAATTCAAGATTCATCTGAAGGAGAAATACTGCCCTCAGGATGTTAAGCGCCAGATGGAGAAATCCCTGCTATCGTTTCAGCAAGGTACAAGATCTGTAACAGACTATGAGCTGGAATTTACCAGGCTCTCGCTGTTATCTGATCACCCTGTCGATACTGATGAAAGGCGAAGGGATCTTTTTGTGGATGGTCTGGATCGAGAAATCCGGAAGTTTGTGAAGTCCGGTAGACCGAGAAGTTATATCGAAGCGATTGAAATTGCTAGGGTAGGTGAACTTGAAATCTATCCTGAGCGAGCGTGCCCTTTTATTGCTAAATCTAGTAAGAAGGAAAAATCTGAGAAAGCTGGGAAGGAGAAGAAGAATGAAAGTTCAAGGAAAGGAGATAAGCAGTCTTCTAAGAAGGCTAAATCGTATGCTGTGACCTCGGCGCCAAAGCCTGCTTGTCCTCGTTGCAAGCAAATTCATGAAGGAAAGTGCGATCCTGCGTTCGTTAAGTGCTACTGCTGCAGACAGAATGGTCATGATAGGTCAGAATGTCCCAAGCGCAGTGAGGCTTGCCGTAACTGCATCACTTTGGGGCACCATGCTAAAGATTGTACCCGGCCCCGATTTGTTCCTCCGCCTGCATCTTCACCTCAGCAATCAGTCAAAGGTTCTTCTGCCCCGAGGAATCAACCAAGATCTTTCCAGATGACAGCCGAAGAGGCAAAAGAGACTGCTGATGTCGTCATGTGTACATTTCTTGTTAACTCTATGCCTGCCTTAATCTTATTTGACTCTGGCTCTAATCTGTCATATGTGTCTGAAAAGTTTGCTAAACAGTTTGATTTTGCCCCTGTGATGTTACCTGCACCCTTAGACATAGAAACTGCTAGCTCGAATTTTGTGACTGTGAATAGAGTCTTTCGTTCCTGTAAACTAGTGATTGATGACCTCTCCTCGGACGTCGACCTGATACCGATGTGGATTAGAGAATTCGATGTTATTATAGGAATGGAATGGCTTATGACGAATAATGTTGAAATCCTTTGTGCTAAAAGGATAATTAGAATTAGAACCCCCGAAGGAAGTGAACGTTATGTTTATGGCGATAGAAAGACTCGAAATTTAGGTCTCATCTCTGTAATGAAAGCCCGAAAGTGCCTAACCAAAGGTTGTTCCGCCTATTTAGCCTATGCCATAGATGCTAAAGAAGTTAAAAAGACCGTATCTGAAGTACCTGTAGTCCAAGAATTCCCTGATGTATTCCCGGATGACATCTCTGGTTTGCCACCAGATCGTCAAATCGAATTCCATATTGACCTTGTACCGGGTGCTGCTCCTATCGCGAAAGCTCCTTACCGGCTTGCTCCGAATGAAATGAAGGAAATGATGAGTCAGTTGCAGGAATTATTGGAAAAAGGGTTTATTCGTCCGAGTACTTCTCCTTGGGGTGCTCCGGTTCTTTTCGTTAAGAAGAAGGATGGTACCTTTCGCATGTGTATCGATTATCGGGAGTTAAATAAGGTAACTATCAAGAACCGATACCCTCTGCCAAGAATTGACGACTTGTTTGACCAATTGCAAGGCGCTAGCTACTTCTCAAAGATTGATCTCCGATCTGGATATCATCAACTCAAGGTATTTGAGTCTGACGTACTCGTTACGACCATTTTGAATTCCTAGTAATGCCGTTCGGTCTCACAAATGCCCCGGCAGCATTTATGGACCTCATGAATAGGGTATGTAGACCAATGCTGGATAAATCAGTGATAGTCTTTATTGATGACATCTTGATTTACTCTAAGTCTGAATCTGACCATGCGATGCATTTGCGAGAATTGCTAGACTTGTTACGAAAGGAGCGACTCTATGCAAAATTCTCCAAATGTGAATTCTGGTTACGCCAGGTGCAATTTTTAGGATATATTGTCTCCGGTGAGGGAATAGCCGTAGATCCATCAAAGGTTGATGCGGTTCAGAAGTGGGAAGCGCCGAAAAACGTATCTGAAGTTCGAAGTTTCTTGGGTTTAGCGGGCTATTATAGAAGATTTATCCGTGATTTCTCCAAGATTGCGGTGCCTTTAACCAGTCTGACGAAGAAGGAGGTTAAGTTTGAATGGAATGAATCTCAGGATCGAGCCTTTGAGACCCTGAAGCGTAAGCTGATTGAAGCACCGATTTTGGCCTTACCCGAGGGTAATGATGATTTTGTAGTCTATAGTGATGCTTCTAAGATGGGATTAGGTTGTGTGTTGATGCAAAGGGATAAAGTAATTGCCTACGCATCAAGGCAGCTAAAGGCGCATGAAAAGAATTACCCGACGCATGACTTGGAGCTTGCAGCCGTGACCTTTGCATTGAAAATTTGGCGACATTATCTGTATGGGACTAGATGCAAGTTATATACAGATCACAAAAGTCTGAGGTATATATTTGACCAAAAAGAGCTGAATATGCGACAAAGGCGATCTATGGAATTGATTAAAGACTATGACTGTGAGATCCTTTACCATCCAGGTAAAGCAAACATTGTAGCAGATGCCCTAAGCCGCAAAACCGGACAAGACCATTATACCCGATGTTATGCATTGACTTCTGTTGTTTTGGAGTCTGCCTTGCCTGAGTCGATTATTGCCGCTCAAACCGAAGCCATTCGGGATGAGAACTTGAAATCTGAACGTATGGTTACTTATGTGACCAAGCTGACCCTTGATAATCGTGGTCTTAGACGGTTTATGAATAGAATATGGGTCCCTAGATTAGGAGGAATTCGTGATCAAATTCTGTCGGAGGCTCATATGTCAAAATTTTCGGTACATCCTGGTTCTACTAAAATGTACCAAGATTTGAAAACGGAATATTGGTGGCCTGGAATGAAGAAGGACGTAGGACGATATGTAGAAAATTGCATGACTTGTTTACAAGTCAAATCGGAACATCAGAAGCCATATGGGGAACTACAACCATTGCCAATCCCGGAATGGAAGTAGGACCACATAACCATGGACTTTGTGACGAAGCTGCCCAGGACTAAGCGGAATCATGACTCTATATGGGTAATAGTGGATCGACTTACTAAGTCAGCTCATTTCCTACCCATACGTGAAGATGAACGCCTCGAAAAGTTAGCTGAATTGTACGTAAAGGAAATCGTGACTAGACATGGTGTGCCATTGTCTATAGTATCGGACCGTGACAGCAGATTTACTTCTCGTTTTTGGAAGGCTTTTCAGAATGGACTAGGAACTAAACTTAAGATGAGCACCGCCTATCATCCTGAAACTGACGGGCAAAGTGAGAGGACGATTTTGACCTTAGAAGATATGTTACGCGCCTGTGTGATTGATCTCGGTGGAAATTGGGATACTCACCTTCCGTTTGTAGAATTTGCTTACAACAATAGTTATCACTCGACTATTGGTATGCCTCCATATCAGCTTTCGTACGGACGACGATGCCGAACTCCAACCTGTTGGAGGGAAACAGGTGAACGTCCGATCTCAGGACCAGCCATTTTGCAAGAAGCCCATGATCAGCTACAATTGATTCGACAGCGGATACAGACTTCTCAAGACAGACAAAAGAAATATCATGATCGATTGTAACAGCCCGTAATTTATTAAATATAAATTACAGCAGCAGACTTTGGATAATAAAGCAATTCTAATCCAAATTTTAGTAAATAACCAAAAATACGAATCTGTAATAATTAATTATATTATGTTATAATTAATTATGAAAAGTTGCCCAAAATTAGCTAAAATAAAGTTAATAATTAAAATTCAGCTACTTGACAAATTAAAGACTGAAAATAGCGAAACGGACTAAAATTTATAAAAATATGACTAAAAGACAATTATAGCAAATCTAGAACTCCTTTGTTATTATTTGCATCTGAAATGCAAATCAGATTGAAGGAAATAAAAGTTGGTCGATTCCGGAAATTCAGTAGAAAATCTGATTTTTCTCTATTTTTCTATAAATAGAGCATCACCTCCTCTTTTCTTAAGTTTGGAAAAGCTAGAATCCTCTCCTTCTCTCTCTACACCCTCACCTTCTCTCTAGAATTTCTCCTAAACGAACCGTCGGATTCTCGTGATTTATACGTCAACGGATAGAGATCGTCAAGCTCTACAATATTCTATCATCGCATGTTTGTTTTGGTCCCGATTTGAGGTAAGATCGACCCCTTTTCTGTCTTTTGGTTCGGTTTTGAAAGAGCAAACTCGAGTTTGCTCAAATTCCCTTCATTTGAAGCTGATTTGCTCTCGTTTAGGCACTATTTTTGCTTGGAAATCGTCTATAGTCGAAGGATACAGCTTGGACGAAGGTTAGTGACTATTACTCCCTTATTTTTGCTCAATTTCGTAGTTAAAAACCTGGAAAATTGTTGAACAAGTAGAACAAAACTCGAGAGATTCATGAGCAGACTCGAAATCACTAGACTCGAATGAAGGCCTTCGATTCTGTCTTCTTAATCTCGAATGTATGTGTCTCGAGTCTGTGTGTGTGTTTTTCGAATCTATTTCCTTAGAATCGAATGTGTGAAGTTTCGAATCTAATCCCTTAGACTTGAATGTGTGTGTTTCGAATCTATCTTCCCTAGATTAGAATTTGTTGATTTCGAATCTAACCCCCCCTAGATTCGAGGATGCTGTTTGAATTTGTTGTTGTTCGAATCTAGTGGTTCGAATCTGTACCCATTCGAGTTTGATTATGTTCCAAGTATAAGATTAATTCCTAAATCGGATTAAGTTATTAAACAACTTATTTTAATAGAAAGTATAATATGATTATGATAAAATCATAAGTTTAAGTTGCATAACTATTTTATGCACAAATAAATTAACAGACTCTGTATGAACCCTTAGAATGTGTATGTCCTGTTTCACCTTGCTAAGTAATACGATTGGCTTTGTTTCAAGGCCACACATCTGTAATTAGGGATCGTACTGATCTGATAAGAAAAGACTCAACTTGGGACGATAGGAACTACCTCAGACTCGACAGCCAGAATTGACAATAACTTAATTATATAACTAGGGTTATATAGGTCATGCTACAAAACTTGACATTAATATACCAGACTTGAAACTGAACTGCAGGAACCCGTCGATTGACAGAATAAACTGAACCGCTTAATTCGTTAAGCATTATCTGACTACGGACCACTGTGAGTGACCGATTTCATTAATTACTTGCATATGTTTCGATACTTATTGGTGAATGTCATCGACTGTATGGAAACTTCCGTTTGTTGCTGCATGTTTCTTTAATACTTTATTGTATCATAGAAACGTACTTTTGACATTTCTGAAGCTAGACACTTGAATTACCTTGATTGCATGTTCACTTTTACATTTTATGTAAATACTTATCATGCTCACTGCTTATTTGACTGTTTACATATTTGCCGCTGCATACTGCATTATCCGATAGGACCGAATGTGAGATCTCCATTCACAGGAGGGAATTCTGCAGATTCCTTTCCTATATGACTTGTTTCCATACACTTCCCGTAGGGCTTCGGCCTTACATAGGGGAAAACAAACTGGGTTGTCTCCCAACCTTTTTGCTGTCTCAGGACGTAGTGACTTGCCGGCAGGAGCTGATAGTATGTTATATATGTGTGGTAACTAATGGAACTCTGTTAACTCACTAAGCATTGTTAGCTTACTCTGTCATGACAACTCTTTTACAGGAAAAGCTGATAAAGGCAAGACCATAGCAGGTAGTTCGTCCCAGGCTAAGTGATTCTGGACATTTGATGAATAGCAGACTTTTTGATGAGAACCTGTCCAGGGACCGAGATGACGAAGATCCGTTAAGGTGGAAGATCGGACCTATCACAAGATCAAAATCCAAGATGTTCCAGGATGCTCTCAATGGAATGATTAAATATTGTCGGAATCAAGCTCCCGTTTGTTCGCAAAACAACCAAGCACGCTTCCTAATGTTGATCCAAGTTGAAGACTAATATTAGTCCAAGTTTTGGAGCCCAAGTTCTCACTTTAATCCACAAAAGCCCAAAAATAAATAAAATTCGGCCAAGCCCACCCATGTGCATTGTTTTGGCCATAACTTCCTCATTTTAAGCCCAATTTGAGTGAAATAAAAGCCCACTTCAACCTTAGCCTTTTTCCTATATTTTCAAGAATAAAAAGGGCCCAAAATATGTCCTTAGCCACATCCATGAATCTGCCCATAAAGGTGTCCATGTTAAAGAACTTGTCAAAGATTAAATTCAAGGCATTTTGAAGGTTTTCTCAACATTATGGTCATTTACTTGGAGGAGATAAAGAGATAGAAGTTACTTGCATGATTAATACCTACTAGAAGCTTCAAGTGGTGAAATGTCAATAATGCCCTTTTGATAAGTAGTCTTGCTTATTTGATAGCTTATCGTGATAGCTTGTGCAACTTATCTAGATAAGTAGTTGGTCTTATATTTTCTCCTATAAATAGGCACTCAATGTAACCATTTCAATCATCCTTCATTTTTGAGTAAAATTGTGAGTTTTTAACTCTTATTGTTCCTTACGAACTTTTAGAACTTATCGAGTGTTTTAGCTTGTGGCGTTCGAAACTTATCAATCAACTTGGTGGGGTTGATTGTGGCGTTCTCTATACCAAAGTTCTTGCCTCGTATATAGGCAACGGGTCGCGGTTCCACTTATACCAAGGTTCTTGTCTTGTTTATAGACAATGGGTCGCGGTCCTATCCAAGTTACTTGAAACAACCATTAGAACGATCGGGCAATCGTGATCTATCACACATTCCTCGGGTGAGATCACATCATTTGGTATCAGAGCCAAGTTCTATTGGTTTGTTTTCTACTTTATATTTCATTCGTATCATCTTTTACTTTATTTCTATACGTCCTTTCATTTTAATTTCTTCTCTTCATCATTGCATTATGGTTCATGTTTGTAGTGGATCCTGTCAAAAATTGACTTGGTTGCTACTAATTGATTTTTTAGGGGATCATACGAGTTCTTTAGTTTTTTTTTCTGTTTATTCATACTTTGCATCATTTGTTCCTAAAAACAAAAGGAAGCAAAAAAAAAAGCAAAAAAAAAAAAAAAAAAAAAAAAAAAAAAAAAAAAAAAAAAAAAAAAAAAAAGAAATCGCAAAAAAAAAGTACAAAAAAAGATAAAAAAAAAAGGGTAAAAAAAAGCGCAAAAGAAAAGACAAAAAAAAGGAACGCAAAGTAAATTATAATTCTTGTTAGTTTTCTTTATTTTCATTTCCTTTTCTATTTACGTACTACTAGCATTGTTCATCTTGTTATATTTGGTTTTGTCAAATCTCTTCTTAAAGTTGTTTGGTATGTTTTGAATTCCTCAAGGCCACAAGCCACTTGATTTTGATTTCTTTTAGTTTGTTTTGAACTTTAAGAGTTAAAAAGAGTGGTAAAAGGCGGTGTGGTAAGATCATTAGAGGTTAAAAGCCTAACACAACATACACGAGAATCGAGTGAACATAATTTTGAGTGAAACACGTAAGGGAGTGCGGGGAGGAAATAATATTTTTATTGTTATTACTTTTTTTGTCTTCTATTTTGTAGCAAAAAAAATGACGGATGAGCAACCTCCTCCTAATCTTCAAGTTCAAGCCATGATGGAGGAAATGCGACGATTGATGAGAACGGAATTCAACCAAATTCATGAAAGAATGGACCGATTGGAGACTGAAAAACCACAACGTATCCGCACGCCATCACAAGTTTCTTATGAAAATCATGACGACGATGGAGGAAGTGACGGATGGGAATCTGAAAGAAGAGCTCCTCGACGAAGGCCCCGAAGAGACAGCAATTTGAATTCTATCAAGATGAAAATTCCATCGTTTCAAGGAAAGTCAGATCCGGAAGCCTACATCGATTGGGAAACTAAAATGGAGTTCATCTTTGATTGCCATGACTACTCCAATCGTAAAAAAGTAAAACTCGCCGTTGTTGAATTTTCTGATTATGCACTAACATGGTGGGATCAACTTGTGATTAGTAGGCGAAGAAACGAAGAAAGACCCATTGATACATGGGAAGAAATGAAAAGGGTAATGAGACGACGTTTTGTACCAAGTCACTATTATCGTGACCTTCACAATAAGCTCCAAGGGTTGAAGCAAGGAAGTAAGTCTGTTGATGATTATTTCAAGGAAATGGAGGTTACCATGATCCGAGCCAACATTCTAGAGGATCGAGAAGCTACCATGGCCAGGTTGTTAAATGGCCTCAATTATGAAATTCGTGATCGTGTTGAGATGCACCATTATGTGGAGATTGAAGACATGGTCCACATGGCGGTTAAAATTGAAAAGCAACTCAAGAGAGGGGGTGGATCAAGAACGAATACCTGGAAGGCGGGTAGCTCCAAAAGGCCTGAAAGTTCATCATCTTTTAATCCCAAATCTGGTCCAAAACCAACAAGCCCTTCCAAGGAGAAAGGTAATTCTGATGCTCCTAAAACTCGTGACATAAAATGTTTTAAGTGTCTTGGCAGGGGTCACATTGCAAGTCAATGTCCAAATAAGCTTGTAATGGTGCTTAGAGAAAATGGAGAAATTGAAACAGATTCTTCCGAATCATCACAAGAAGACACGAATGGTGAAGAAGAGTTGGCTGTTGAAGGAGAGTTGTTGGTTGCAAGGCGAGCCTTAAGCACTCTTTCCAAGGAAGAAGATGATGCACAAAGGGAAAACCTCTTTCACACTCGGTGTTATGTTCAAGGCAAGGTATGTAGTGTTATCATTGATGGTGGGAGTTGTACTAATGTGGCTAGTGTTTCCATGGTTGAAAAGCTAGGATTGCCGACGATGAAGCATCAAAAGCCATATAAACTCCAATGGCTTAATGATAGTGGTGAGGTGCGTGTGACGAAACAAGTGTTGGTGTCATTTCGCATTGGTAAGTATGAAGACGAGGTGTTGTGTGATGTGGTACCTATGCAAGCAAGTCATTTGCTACTTGGTAGGCCATGGCAATACGATCGGCATGTGAAACATGATGGCTTCACCAACAAGTACACTCTTGTTCATAAAACCAAAGCCATAACTCTTGTGCCGATGTCACCGAGTCAAGTTTATGAAGATCAAGTCCGACTTCAAAGGGATGTGAAAAACAAAGAAGGTGAGCCTAATGAAAATAATGAACACAAAAAAGGTTCAAATGAAAAACAAAAAGATAAGAAAATATTTGTGGGTGAAAAGGAAAGTCAATATTGTGCATTTGCAAGAAGGAGTGAAATAAAGGAAGCCTTGAATTCGGAGATGTCTTTTGTGCTTCTTTTGATCAAAGAAGCTTATTTAATCACAAATGATTTGGCCGGTATTCTCCCGAGCAAAATTAAATCTCTTTTGCAGGAATTTGAAGACTTGTTTCCCGAGGAAATTCCCAAAGGATTGCCACCAATTCGCGGGATCGAACACCAAATTGACTTTGTTCCAGGATCTTCCATTCCAAACAAGCCGGCGTATAGAACAAATCCGGAAGAAACCAAAGAGTTGCAAAGGCAAGTTAAGGAATTACTTGAGAAAGGATGGATTCGAGAAAGCATGAGTCCGTGTGCGGTTCCCGTATTGCTGGTACCCAAGAAGGATGGATCATGGAGGATGTGTGTAGATTGTCGTGCCATCAACAATATCACGGTAAAGTATCGCCATCCAATCCCTCGATTAGATGATATGCTTGATGAATTGTATGGCTCAAAGTTGTTTTCAAAGATTGATCTAAAGAGCGGGTATCATCAAATTCGCATGAATGATGGTGACGAATGGAAAACAGCTTTCAAAACAAAGCATGGTTTATATGAATGGTTAGTTATGCCTTTTGGGTTAACTAATGCTCCAAGTACTTTCATGAGATTAATGAACCATGTTTTGCGTGATTTTATTGGGAAATTTGTGGTCGTTTACTTTGATGATATTTTGATTTATTCTAAGAGTTTGAATGATCATCTTGAGCATCTAACGTGTGTTTTGAGTGTGCTTAGGAAGGAACAGCTTTATGCGAACTGGAAGAAGTGCACTTTTTGTACCGACCACATTGTATTTCTTGGATATGTGGTTAGTTCTCATGGAATATCTGTTGATGAAGAAAAGGTAAAGGCTATTCAAGATTGGCAAACTCCAAAGTGCGTAAGTGATGTGAGGAGTTTTCATGGTCTTGCAAGTTTTTATCGCCGATTTGTGAAAAACTTTAGCACCTTGGCATCACCACTCACCGAAGTGATTAAAAAGAATGTTGGTTTTAAATGGGGCAAAGAGCAAGAGCAAGCTTTTGAAAAACTGAAGTTTCATTTAACTCATGCTCCTTTGCTTTCTTTGCCAATTTTGATAAAACTTTTGAGATTGAGTGTGATGCATCGGGTGTTGGAATTGGTGCGGTTTTAATGCAAGAAGGAAAACCATTGGCATATTTTAGTGAAAAGTTAAGTGGTGCAACTTTAAACTATCCCACATATGACAAAGAGATGTATGCCTTGGTTCGAGCACTAAACACTTGGCAACACTATTTGTGGACCAAGGAGTTTGTCATTCATTCTGATCATGAGTCCTTGAAGTTTCTAAAAGGACAACAAAAGCTCAACAAGAGACATGCTAGGTGGATGGAGTTTCTTGAGACATTTCCATATGTCATCCGATTCAAGAAAGGTAAGGAAAAAATTGTGGCTGATGCACTTTCACGAAGGTACTCTTTACTCTCTTCTCTTGACTCTAAAATTCTAGGTTTTGAACAAATCAAAGAGTTGTATCGTGAAGATGTGGATTTTGGTATGATTTTTCAAAGTTGTGAAAAGGGCTCTTTTGAAAAGTTTTTCATACATGATGGATTTTTGTTCAAAGAATCAAAGCTTTGCATTCCAAACACTTCTTTACGTGAACTTTTGGTTTGGGAGGCACATAGTGGAGGTCTTATGGGTCATTTTGGTGTGGCAAAAACATTGAATATTTTGAAGGAACATTTCTTTTGGCCAAAAATGAAAGTTTATGTTGGAAAAGTTTGTGAAAAGTGCATTGTTTGTAAACAAGCCAAATCAAAGGTTCAACCTCATGGTTTATACACTCCTCTGCCTATACCAAGTGAACCATGGGTTGATCTTTCTATGGATTTTGTGTTGGGATTGCCAAGAACTAAAAATGGCAAAGATTCGATATTTGTGGTTGTTGATCGGTTTTCGAAAATGGCGCATCTCATTCCATGCAATCGAACCAATGATGCCTCACATATTTCAGATTTGTTTTTCAAAGAAGTGGTTAGATTGCATGGCATGCCAAGAACTATCGTCTCGGATCGGGACACAAAGTATTTAAGTTACTTTTGGAAAACGTTGTGGGGAAAATTGGGAACAAAACTTTTGTTTTCTACAACTTGTCATCCCCAAACGGATGGACAAACTGAAGTTGTGAATCATACACTTGGTACTTTGTTGAGATCAATAGTGGGGAGAAATGTGAAAACTTGGGAGCAATGCTTACCCCATGTTGAGTTTGCATATAATCGAAATGTGCATTCTGCTACTAAGTTTTCACCTTTCGAGATTGTGTATGGATTTAAGCCATTAACTCCTCTGGATTTAACTCCTTTGTCTGTGAATGAGCATTTAAATTTAGATGGCAAGAAGAAGCCGGAATTTGTCAAGCAAATCCATGAGCAGGCAAAACACAACATTGAAGAGCGCACCAAGAAGTATGAACAACAAGCAAACAAGGGAAAAAGAAAGATTATTTTTGAACCAGGAGATTGGGTGTGGCTTCATTTGCGGAATGAACGATTTCCAACAAAACGGAAGTCAAAGTTAATGCCAAGAGGAGATGTACCATTTCAAGTGTCGCAGAAAATCAATGACAATGCTTACAAACTTGATCTTCCAGATGAGTATAATGTTCATGATGTTTTTAATGTAACTGACTTGACTCTGTTTGATGCAAGTGAAGATTTGAGGACAAATCACTTTCAAGAGGAGGGGAATGATGAGAACCTGTCCAAGGACCGAGATGACGAAGATCCGTTAAGGTGGAAGATCGGACCTATCACAAGATCAAAATCCAAGATGTTCCATGATGCTCTCAATGGAATGATAAAATATTGTCGGAATCAAGCTCCCATTTTTTCGCAAAACAACCAAGCACGCTTCTTAATGTTGATCCAAGTTGAACACTAATATTAGTCCGAGTTTTGGAGCCCAAGTTCTCACTTTAATCCACAAAAGCCCAAAAATAAATAAAATTCGGCCAAGCCCACTCATGTGCATTGTTTTGGCCATAACTTCCTCATTTTTAGCCCAATTTGAGTGAAATAAAAGCCCACTTCAACCTTAGCCTATTTCCTATATTTTCAAGAATAGAAAAGGCCCAAAATATATCCTTAGCCACGTACATGAATCTGCCCAAAAAAGGTGTCAATGTTAATTAACTTGTCAAAGATTAAATTCAAGGCATTTTGAAGGTTTTCTCAACATTATGGCAATTTACTTGGTGAAGATAAAGGGATAGAAGTTACTTGCATGATTAATACCTTCTAGAAGCTTCAAGTGGTGAAATGTCAATAATGCCCTTTTGATAAGTAGTCTTTCTTATTTGATAGCTTATCGTGATAACTTGTGCAACTTATCTAGATAAGTAGTTGGTCTTATAATTTCTCCTATAAATAGGCACTCACTGTAACCATTTCAATCATCCTTCATTTTGAGTAAAATTGTGAGTTTTTAACTCTTATTGTTCCTTACGAACTTTTAGAACTTATCGAGTGTTTTAGCTTGTGGCGTTCGAAACTTATCAATCAACTTGGTGGGGTTGATTGTGGCGTTCTCTATACCAAAGTTCTTGCCTCGTATATAGGCAACGGGTCGCGGTTCCACTTATACCAAGGTTCTTGTCTTGTTTATAGACAATGGGTCGCGGTCCTATCCAAGTTACTTGAAACAACCATTAGAACGATCGGGCAATCGTGATCTATCACACATTCCTCGGGTGAGATCACATCACTTTTGGACTATGCTGACGCCTATTTTGGAAAGATGTTGCGGTCTCGGGTAGCTTGTTCAGTCTTCCGCACTCTGATTGAAGATTTAGAAGCTAGTTTAGACCACCATTAATCTTTAATATATTGTTGTAATTGAGAATTCAGGCAGATGGACCTGTGGTATCAAACAATTAGTATTATTTATGAAATGAAATATTATGACGTGTACTGATACGTAACAACAGCGGGAACACGAAAAATAGTAAGTTTGATAATTAATCTAGACCTATAGACCAATTATCAAGGATATTCAATCAAGACCTATTGCTTGAATATCAAATCAGACCAGAAAGACGCGTTCTGGAAATGACAATTGCGAATTGTAACAACAATTCGAAGAAAGAACCTTTCTCTGATTATTTTGTCCAAAATAAATTCTGCCCCTTCAAACCTTAAAAAACGAAATACAAATAAAGGAAAAGAAACTTATGCAATAAACAAAGGAAAATCAAAGGTTGCATGATATAATTGTTGACTGCATGTAATACGGGTTGCATGGCATAATTATTGCTGACCAATAATACCCATTGTGTTGCCACCAACTAGTAACTAGGTTGAATTGCCTCCCAAGATACCAAACAAACCCCTCGAGTCATAGTACCTGCATATACTTCGTTCCCGAACACAAGTGCCAATTCTTGACCTTCCGAAACCGTATCATCCCCTCCTCCTTTAAAAGGAATTGACCTCAATTCCGAAATACCATCATCATCGAGATAAGGCGAAAGATCTCCAACATTGAAGGTAGCATGAACGCCATAGTTACCTGGAAGTTCAACTTTGTAAGCGTTGTCATTTACTCTTGCAATTATCCTGTAAGGACCTTCAGTTCGTGGCATAAGTTTGTTCTTTCGTTTGTTCGGAAACCGATCCTTCCTTAGATGAACCCAAACCAAATCACCTTCCTTAAACAACCTTGGCTTCCGATTTTTGTTAGACTTTTTTTTATAAGCTGCGTTGATGGCTTCAATACGATCGTGAACTTGCTGATGAAGTTTTATCATAGACTTTAATTTGGATTCGGCATCCGGATGAACTAATTCATCTTTTGGTAACGGGATCAGATCTAATGGGACAAATGGGTTAACTCCATAAACAACCTCAAAAGGAGAATGACCCGTAGCATAAGTGGGTGACCTATTATAAGCAAACTCGGCATGAGCAAGTTTGATATCCCAATCCTTTTGTGTCTTGCTAACCAATCCCCGCAGCAATGTTCCCAAGGTCCTATTAGTAACCTCCGTTTGACCATCTGTTTGAGGATGATGAGAAGTACTAAAAAGTAGTTTTGTACCAACTTTCCTCCACAACGTGTTCCAAAAATAGCTAAGAAACTTGGAGTCTCGATCAGAAACTATCGTCTTGGGAATGCCATGTAAACGAACGATCTCCCGATAATACAAATCTGCCACATTACTAGCATCATCAATCTTATGACAAGAAATGAAGTGTGCCATTTTCGAAAACCGATCCACAACCACCATGATGGCATCCTTACCTCTTTGAGTACGAGGTAAAGCTACTATGAAGTCCATCGATACATCCTCCCATGGACGAACCGGAACCGGCAATGGAGTGTACAAACCCGGCTTAAAAGAACTCTTCGCTATGTGGCAAGTAACACACTTTCCAATCAGATTCGTCACATCCCCAACATTTTCGGCCAAAAGAAGTGTTCCTTTAGTACCTCCAAAGTCTTTGTTATTCCAAAATGACCCGCCAAACCACCACCATGGGCCTCCCGTATCAATAGTTCACGTATAGGATGTCTGGGAACACAAAGACAATTACCTTTGAAAAGAAAACCATCTTGGATCAGGTACTCTCCAAACGCCCCGGACTGACATTTGCCAAACACCTCTTCAAAATCCCCATCCGTCTTATAATAATCCTTCAATGTCTCGAATCCCAATAGGCGAACATTGAGAGTAGTAAGTAAAGTGTACCTACGAGAAAGCGCGTCCGCCACCACATTGCTTTTACCATCCTTGTACTTTGAAGAGAAGTGAAAAGATTGTAAAAACTCGACCCATTTGGCATGCCTTGGACTCAACTTCTGCTGCCCATTTATGTACTTTAAAGATTCATGATCCGAGTGCAAAACAAAATGATTTGGACGTAAGTAGTGACTCCAATGATCAAGAGCTCTAACGATGGCATAAAATTCTTTATCATACGTACAATAGTTCAGTCGAGCACCCCCCAATTTTTCCGAAAAGTAAGCAATGGGCCGTTTTCTTTGGATCAATACCGCTCCAATACCCACGCCACTAGCATCACATTCAACTTCAAAACGCTGTGTAAAATCCGGTAAAGCTAAAATTGGTGCAGCACATAATCGTTTTTTTATTAACTCAAACGCCTTTTGGGCATCTTCTCCCCAAACAAACAACCCTTTCTTCAAACAATTTGTGATGGGACTAGTAATGGTGCTGAAATCACGAATGAAACGTCTATAAAAAGAAGCAAGCCCATGGAAAGAACGAACCTCGCTGATGGTGGTAGGACTAGGCCAAGTCTTGACCGCTTCGATCTTGGTTTGGTCAACCGAAACCCCCTCCTTTGAAACCACATAACCCAAAAATACCACATTGTCAACGAAAAACGAGCATTTTTCCTTTTTCCCATAGAGCTTTTGGGCTCTAAGAGTTTCAAACAAGCACCTCAAATGACCCACATGATCCTCGTTGTTCTTGCTGTATACTAAAATGTCATCAAGGTACACCACCACAAATTTTCCCAAAAACGCCTTGAGCACTTCGTTCATCAGTCTCATAAAGGTACTAGGTGCATTGGTGAGGCCAAATGGCATAACGGTCCACTCATACAACCCATGCTTTGTCTTAAAGGCTGTTTTCCATTCGTCTCCTTCGCGCATACGAATTTGATGGTACCCGCTTCTCAAGTCAATCTTCGAAAAAATCACGGACCCATGTAGCTCGTCCAACATATCATCCAGTCTCGGAATTGGGAACCGATACTTGATGGTTATATTATTTACAGCCCTACTATCCACGCACATCCTCCAAGAACCATCCTTTTTAGGAACGAGTAAAACCGGTACCGC
>JAANYP010002064.1:0-13909 GCA_020465985.1 Centrapalus pauciflorus | reverse complement strand
CAAGATGTTCCAGGATGCTCTCAATGGAATGATTAAATATTGTCGGAATCAAGCTCCCGTTTGTTAGCAAAACAACCAAGCACGCTTCCTAATGTTGATCCAAGTTGAACACTAATATTAGTCCAAGTTTTGGAACCCAAGTTCTCACTTTAATCCACAAAAGCCCAAAAATAAATAAAATTCGGCCAAGCCCACCCATGTGCATTGTTTTGGCCATAACTTCCTCATTTTAAGCCCAATTTGAGTGAAATAAAAGCCCACTTCAACCTTAGACTTTTTCCTATATTTTCAAGAATAAAAAAGGCCCAAAATATGCCCTTAGCCACGTCCATGAATCTGCCCATAAAGGTGTCCATGTTAATGAACTTGTCAAAGATTAAATTCAAGGCATTTTGATGGTTTTCTCAACATTATGGCCAGAAGATCGGACCTATCACAAGATCAAAATCCAAGATGTTCCAGGATGCTCTCAATGGAATGATTAAATATTGTCGGAATCAAGCTCCCGTTTGTTAGCAAAACAACCAAGCACGCTTCCTAATGTTGATCCAAGTTGAACACTAATATTAGTCCAAGTTTTGGAACCCAAGTTCTCACTTTAATCCACAAAAGCCCAAAAATAAATAAAATTCGGCCAAGCCCACCCATGTGCATTGTTTTGGCCATAACTTCCTCATTTTAAGCCCAATTTGAGTGAAATAAAAGCCCACTTCAACCTTAGACTTTTTCCTATATTTTCAAGAATAAAAAAGGCCCAAAATATGCCCTTAGCCACGTCCATGAATCTGCCCATAAAGGTGTCCATGTTAATGAACTTGTCAAAGATTAAATTCAAGGCATTTGATGGTTTTCTCAACATTATCGCCATTTACTTGGAGGAGATAAAGAGATAGAAGTTACTTGCATGATTAATACCTACTAGAAGCTTCAAGTGGTGAAATGTCAATAATGCCCTTTTGATAAGTAGTCTTGCTTATTTGATAGCTTATCGTGATAGCTTGTACAACTTATCTAGATAAGTAGTTGGTCTTATATTTTCTCCTATAAATAGGCACTCAATGTAACCATTTCAATCATCCTTCATTTTTGAGTAAAATTGTGAGTTTTTAACTCTTATTGTTCCTTACGAACTTTCAGAACGTATCGAGTGTTTTAGCTTGTGGCGTTCGAAACTTATCAATCAACTTGGTGGGGTTGATTGTGGCGTTCTCTATACCAAAGTTCTTGCCTCGTATATAGGCAACGGGTCGCGGTTCCACTTATACCAAGGTTCTTGTCTCTTTATAGACAACGGGTCGCGGTCCTATCCAAGTTACTTGAAACAACCATTAGAACGATCGGGCAATCGTGATCTATCACACATTCATCGGGTGAGATCACATCATTTGGTATCAGAGACAGGTTCTATTGGTTTGTTTTCTACTTTATATTTCCTTCGTATCATCTTTCACTTACTTTCTCTTCGTCCTTTCATTTTTAATTTCTTCTCTTCATCCTTGCATTGTGGTTCATGTTTGTAGTGGATCTTGTCAAAAATTGACTTGGTTGCTACTTATTGATTTTTTTGGGGATCATACGAGTTCTTTAGTTTTTTTTGTTTATTCTTACTTTGCATCATTTGTTCCTAAAACAAAAAGAAGCAAAAAAAAAGGATGAAAAAAAAGCAAAAAAAAGGAAGAAAAATAAATCGCAAAAAAAAAGTAAAAAAAAAAGATAAAAAAAAGGGTTAAAAAAACGCAAAAGAAAAGGAAAAAAAAAGGAACGCAAAGTAAATTATTATTCTTGTTAGTTTTCTTTATTTTCATTTCATTTCCTTTTCTATTTACCTTTACGTATTACTAGCATTGCTCATCTTGTTATATTTGGTTTTGTCAAATCTCTTCTTAAAGTTGTTTGGTATGTTTTGAATTCCTCAAGGCCACAAGCCCACTTGATTTTGATTTCTTTTAGTTTGTTTTGAACTTTAAGAGTTATAAAGAGTGGTAAAAGGCGGTGTGGTAAGATCATTAGAGGGTAAAAGCCAAATACAACGTACACGAGAATCGAGTGAACATAATTTTGAGTGAAACACGTAAGGGAGTGCGGGGAGGAAAATAATATTTTTATTGTTATTACTTTTTGTCTTCTATTTAGCAGGCAAGACACAACATTGAAGAGCGCACCAAGAAGTAAGAACAACAAGCAAACAAAGGAAAAAGAAGATTATTTTTGAACCAGGAGATTGGGTGTGGCTTCATTTGCGGAAGGAACGGTTTCCAACAAAACGAAAGTCAAAGTTAATGCCAAGAGGAGATGGACCATTTCAAGTGTTGCAGAAAATCAATGACAATACTTACAAACTTGATCTTCCAGATGAGTATAATGTTCATGATGTTTTTAATGTAACTGACATGACTCTGTTTGATACAAGTGAAGATTTGAGGACAAATCACTTTCAAGAGGAGGGGAATGATGAGAACCTGTCCAAGGACCGAGATGACCAAGATCCGTTAAGGTGGAAGATCGGACCTATCACAAGATCAAAATCCAAGATGTTCCAGGATGCTCTCAATGGAATGATTAAATATTGTCGGAATCAAGCTCCCGTTTGTTAGCAAAACAACCAAGCACGCTTCCTAATGTTGATCCAAGTTGAACACTAATATTAGTCCAAGTTTTGGAACCCAAGTTCTCACTTTAATCCACAAAAGCCCAAAAATAAATAAAATTCCGCCAAGCCCACCCATGTGCATTGTTTTGGCCATAACTTCCTCATTTTAAGCCCAATTTGAGTGAAATAAAAGCCCACTTCAACCTTAGACTTTTTCCTATATTTTCAAGAATAAAAAAGGCCCAAAATATGCCCTTAGCCACGTCCATGAATCTGCCCATAAAGGTGTCCATGTTAATGAACTTGTCAAAGATTAAATTCAAGGCATTTTGATGGTTTTCTCAACATTATGGCCATTTACTTGGAGGAGATAAAGAGATAGAAGTTACTTGCATGATTAATACCTACTAGAAGCTTCAAGTGGTGAAATGTCAATAATGCCCTTTTGATAAGTAGTCTTGCTTATTTGATAGCTTATCGTGATAGCTTGTACAACTTATCTAGATAAGTAGTTGGTCTTATATTTTCTCCTATAAATAGGCACTCAATGTAACCATTTCAATCATCCTTCATTTTGAGTAAAATTGTGAGTTTTTAACTCTTATTGTTCCTTACGAACTTTTAGAACTTATCGAGTGTTTTAGCTTGTGGCGTTCGAAACTTATCAATCAACTTGGTGGGGTTGATTGTGGCGTTCTCTATACCAAAGTTCTTGCCTCGTATATAGGCAACGGGTCGCGGTTCCACTTATACCAAGGTTCTTGTCTCTTTATAGACAACGGGTCGCGGTCCTATCCAAGTTACTTGAAACAACCATTAGAACGATCGGGCAATCGTGATCTATCACACATTCATCGGGTGAGATCACATCAAAACTAGACAACTGCTGCTGTAGGTTCCCTGATTACTTGCATTGCTCAGGACCGCTGTGAGTGACAGATTGCATTACTTACTTGCATATGTTTCGGTACTTATTGGTGATTGCAACTGACTTGTATGGAAACATCTGCTGCTGCTTGTTCATTGGTTACTTAATTGTATGTTAGGAACTTATGATAGACACTACTGAAACTGGACAACTGATGATGCATTTTCCTTAATTACTTGCATTGCTCAGGACCGCTGTGAGTGACAGGATTGCATTACTTACTTGCATATGTTTCAGTACATATTGGTGATTGTTACTGGCGTGTATGGAAACATGTGTTGCTGCTTGTTCCTTGATTACTTAATTGTATGTTAGGAACGTAGGATAGACAATATTAAAACTAGACAACTGCTGCTGCAGGTTCCTTGATTACTTGCAATGCTCACGACCGCTGTGAGTGACAGATTGCATTACTTACTTGCATATGTTTCGGTACTTACTAGTGATTGCAACTGACTTGTATGGAAACATCTGTTGCTGCTTGTTCATTGGTTACTCAATTGTATGTTAGGAACTTATGATAGACACTGTTGAAACCGGACAACTGCTTCTACATGTTCCTTGATTACTTGCATTGCTCAGGATCGCTGTGAGTGACAGATTGCATTACTTACTTGCATATGTTTCGGTACTTATTGGTGATTGTTACTGACTTGTATGGAAACATCTACTGCTGCTTGTTCCTTGGTTACTTAAATGTATGTTAGGAACTTATGATAGACACTGCTGAAACTGGACAACTGCTGCTGCATTTTCCTTAATTACTTAATTGCTCAGGACCACTGGGAGTGACAAGATTGCATTACTTACTTGCATATGTTTCGGTACATATTGGTGATTGTTACTGGCTTGTATGGAAACATGTGCTGCTGCTTGTTCCTTGATTACTTAATTGTATGTTAGGAACGTAGGATAGACAATGTTAAAACTAGACAACTGCTGCTGCAGGTTCCTTGATTACTTGCATTGCTCCTGACCGCTGTGAGTGACAGATTGCATTACTTACTTGCATATGTTTCGGTACTTATTGGTGATTGCAACTGAGTTGTATGGAAACATCTGCTACTGCTTGTTCATTGGTTACTTAATTGTATGTTAGGAACTTATGATAGACACTACTGAAACTGGACAACTGATGATGCATTTTCCTTAATTACTTGCATTGCTCAGGACCGCTGTGAGTGACAGGATTGCATTACTTACTTGCATATGTTTCAGTACATATTGGTGATTGTTACTAGCGTGTATGGAAACATGTGTTGCTGCTTGTTCCTTGATTACTTAATTGTATGTTAGGAACGTAGGATAGACAATATTAAAACTAGACAACTGCTGCTGCAGGTTCCTTGATTACTTGCAATGCTCACGACCGCTGTGAGTGACCGATTGCATTACTTACTTGCATATGTTTCGGTACTTACTGGTGATTGCAACTGACTTGTATGGAAACATCTGTTGCTGCTTGTTCATTGGTTACTTAATTGTATGTTAGGAACTTATGATAGACACTGTTGAAACCGGACAACTGCTTCTACATGTTCCTTGATTACTTGCATTGCTCAGGATCGCTGTGAGTGACAGATTGCATTACTTACTTGCATATGTTTCGGTACTTATTGGTGATTGTTACTGACTTGTATGGAAACATCTACTGCTGCTTGTTCCTTGGTTACTTAAATGTATGTTAGGAACTTATGATAGACACTGCTGAAACTGGACAACTGCTGCTGCATTTTCCTTAATTACTTAATTGCTCAGGACCGCTGGGAGTGACAAGATTGCATTACTTACTTGCATATGTTTCGGTACATATTGGTGATTGTTACTGGCTTGTATGGAAACATGTGCTGCTGCTTGTTCCTTGATTACTTAATTTTATGTTAGGAACGTAGGATAGACACTGTTAAAACTAGACAACTGCTGCTGCAGGTTCCCTGATTACTTGCATTGCTCAGGACCGCTGTGAGTGACAGATTGCATTACTTACTTGCATATGTTTCGGTACTTATTGGTGATTGCAACTGACTTGTATGGAAACATCTGCTGCTGCTTGTTCATTGGTTACTTAATTGTATGTTAGGAACTTATGATAGACACTGCTGAAACTGTACAACTGATGATCCATTTTCCTTAATTACTTGCATTGCTCAGGACCGCTGTGAGTGACAGGATTGCATTACTTACTAGCATATGTTTCAGTACATATTGGTGATTGTTACTGGCGTGTATGGAAACATGTGTTGCTGCTTGTTCCTTGATTACTTAATTGTATGTTAGGAACGTAGGATAGACAATATTAAAACTAGACAACTGCTGCTGCAGGTTCCTTGATTACTTGCAATGCTCACGACCGCTGTGAGTGACCGATTGCATTACTTACTTGCATATGTTTCGGTACTTACTGGTGATTGCAACTGACTTGTATGGAAACATCTGTTGCTGCTTGTTCATTGGTTACTTAATTGTATGTTAGGAACTTATGATAGACACTGTTGAAACCGGACAACTGCTTCTACATGTTCCTTGATTACTTGCATTGCTCAGGATCGCTGTGAGTGACAGATTGCATTACTTACTTGCATATGTTTCGGTACTTATTGGTGATTGTTACTGACTTGTATGGAAACATCTACTGCTGCTTGTTCCTTGGTTACTTAAATGTATGTTAGGAACTTATGATAGACACTGCTGAAACTGGACAACTGCTGCTGCATTTTCCTTAATTACTTAATTGCTCAGGACCGCTGGGAGTGACAAGATTGCATTACTTACTTGCATATGTTTCGGTACATATTGGTGATTGTTACTGGCTTGTATGGAAACATGTGCTGCTGCTTGTTCCTTGATTACTTAATTGTATGTTAGGAACGTAGGATAGACAATGTTAAAACTAGACAACTGCTGCTGCAGGTTCCTTGATTACTTGCATTGCTCCTGACCGCTGTGAGTGACAGATTGCAATACTTACTTGCATATGTTTCGGTACTTATTGGTGATTGCAACTGACTTGTATGGAAACTTCTGTTGCTGCTTGTTAATTGGTTACTTAATTCTATATTAGGAACTTATGATAGACTCTGCTGAAACCGGACAACTGCTTATGCATGTTCCTTGATTACTTGCATTGCACAGGACCGCTGTGAGTGACAGATTGCATTACTAACTTTTGCATATGTATCGGTACTTATCGGTGATTGTTACTGAGTTGTATGGAAACATCTACTGCTGCTTGTTCCTTGATTACTTAATTGTATGTTAGGAACGTATGATAGACACTGTTGAAACTGGACAACTGCTGCTGCATGTTCCTTGATTATTTGTATTGCTCAGGACGGCTGTGAGTGACAGATTGCATTACTTAGTTGCATATGTTTCGATACTTATTGGTGATTCCAACTGACTTGTATGAAACATCTGCTGCTGCTTGTTCCTTGGTTACTTAATTGTATGTTAGGAACTTATGATAGACACAGCTGAAACTGGACAACTGCTGCTGCATTTTCCTTGATTCCTTGCATTGCTCAGGACCGCTGGGAGTGACAAGATTGCATTACTTACTTGCATATGTTTCGGTCACTTACTTGCATTGCTCAGGACCGCTTGACAACTGCTGCTGCTGCATTTTCCTGTCACTTACTTGTATGAAACATCTGTTGCTGCTTGTTCATTGGTTACTTAATTATATGTTAGGAACTTATGATAGACACTGTTGAAACTGGACAACTGATGATGCATTTTCCTTAATTACTTGCATTGCTCAGGACCGCTGTGAGTGACAGGCTTGCATTTCTTACTTGCATATGTTTGGATACTTATCGGTGATTGTTACTGGCTTGTATGGAAACATGTGCTGCTGCTTGTTCCTTGATCACTTAATTGTATGTTAGGAACGTAGGATAGACAATATTAAAACTAGACAACTGCTGCTGCAGGTTCCTTGATTACTTGCATTGCTCAGGACCGCTGTGAGTGACAGATTGCATTACTTACTTGCTGTAACAGCCCGTAATTTATTAAAATCAAATTACAGCAACAGACTTTGGATAATAAGCAATTTTATCCAAATGTTAGTAATTAACTGAAAACATGAATCTTAAATAGTTAATTATATTGAGTTATAGTTAATTATGAAAAGTTGCCCAAAATTAGCTGAAATAAAATTAAAAATTTAAATTCAGCTAAATGACAAATTAAAGACTGAAAATGTCGAAACTGACTAAAATGAGTTAAAATTGACTAAAAGACAATTGTAGCAGATCTAGAACTTCCTTGCTAATTTTTGTATCTGAAATACAAATCGGAGTATTGGGAATAAAAAGTTGGACAATTCCGGAAAATTCAGTAGAATATCTGATTTTCCCTATTTCCCTATAAATAGGAGCTCCACTCCTCACATTTCAAGTTTGGAAATTTGATTCTCCTCTCTCTCTCTCTCTCTCTAAGATACTTCTTCTCTCTAGCTTTTCTCCACATCCAGCCGTCGGATTCTCGTGTTTCATACGTCATCGGATAGAGATTGTCGAGTTCTTTACGAATCTATCGTTGCATGTTTGATTTCGTCCGGATTTAAGGTAAAATCGACCAATTCTCTGACTTTTAGTTCGGTTTTGAAAGGGTAAATTCGAGTTTGCTCATTTTTCCTTCATTTGAAGCTGATTTGCTCCCGTTTAGGACTTGTTTTTGCTTGGAAATCATCCATAGTCAAAGGATATATCTTGGACGAAGGTTAGTAACCATTTCTCTATCATTTATGTTCTTATTTAGATGTTAAAACCTGGAAAATCGTTGAGCAAGTAGAACAAACTCGAGACCTTCATACTTAAACTCGATTGAGTGTATGTTTCGAGTCTGTGTGTGTGAATTCGAGTCTGTGTGTGTGTGAGTTCGAGTCTGTGTGTGTGAGTTCGAGTCTGTGTGTGCTTCGAATCTGATTGTGTGCTTCGAATCTGATTGTGTGCTTCGAATCTGATTGTGTGCTTCGAATCTGATTGTGTGCTTCGAATCTGATTGTGTGCTTCGAATCTGATTGTGTGCTTCGAATCTGATTGTGTGCTTCGAATCTGATTGTGTGTTTCGAACCTAAGTAAGCCTTCGAATCTTTGTGTATTTCGAATCTATAGATTCGAATTATACACTATTCGAATCTGTCTCCCTTAAAGTCGAATCTGATCCTGTTCCAAGTCTAAGATTAATTTCTAAATCAGATTAAGTTATTAATCAACCTAAGGAACTTGAAAGTATTGTTTGGTTATGCTAAAACTCATAAAATTCAAGATACATAACTGATCTATGCACAACTAAATTATCAGACCATGTATAAATTCTTAGAGAGCATATGTCATGATTCACCTCGCTAATAACACGATTGGCTTTGTTTGAAGGTCATATATCCGTAATTATTCGAATCGTATTAATCTGATAAGAATAGAATCACCTTGGGACGATAGGAACTACCTCAGACTCGATAACCAGTAATGACATTAACCTGAATATATATATAACTAGGGTTATATAGATTATGATACAGACTTGACATTAATATGCCAGACTTGAAACTGAACTGCAGGAGACCGTCGATTTGACAGAGTAAACTGAACCGCTTAATTCATTAAGCATTATCTGACTACGGACCACTGTGAGTGACAGATTTCATTAATTACATGCATATGTTTCGATACTTATTGGTGAATGTCATGGACTGTATGGAAACTTCCGTTTGTTGCTGCATGTTTTCTTTTATACTTATTTGTATCATAGAAGCGTACCATTGACATTACTGAAGCTAGACACTTGAATTGCCTCGATTGCATGTTCCCTTTTACATTTCATGTAAATACGTATCATGCTTACTGCTTACTTGACTGTTTATATACTTGCCGTTGCATACTGCATCATCCGATAGGACCGAATGCGAGATCTCCATTCACAGGAGGGAATTCTGCAGATTCCTTTCCTATATGACTTGTTTCCATACACTTCCCGTAGGGCTTCGGCTTTACATAGGGGAAAACTAACTGGGTTGTCTCCCAACCTTTTGCCGTCTCTGACGTGTTGACTTGCCGGCAGGAACTGATAGTATGTTATATATGTGTGATAGCTAATGGAACTCTGTTAACTCACTAAGCTATGTTAGCTTACTCTGTCATGACAACTCTTTTACAGGAAAAGCTGATAAAGGCAAGACCATAGCAGGTAGTTCGTCCCAGGCTAAGTGATTCTGGACATTTGATGAATAGCAGACTTTTGGACTTTTGCTGACGCCTATCTTGATAAGATGATGCGGTCTCGGGTAGCTTGTTCAGTCTTCCGCACTCTGATTGAAGATTTAGAAGCTAGTTTAGACCACCATTTGATCTTTAATTATTGTTGTAATTAAATGTTCAGGCTGATGGACCTGTGGTATCAAACAATTAATATTATTTATAAAATGAAATATTATGGTGTGTACTGTTTGTGGAAAATTGGATGTTACAAAGTTGGTATCAGAGCAGCAGTTTAATCATCGGATTGGCCACCCGATACTTAAACTACTGGTATGATATGGACTATGTGACTCTGAATTCCCGAGCAAGTCACCGAGGCCTAGGGTAACTTAATTAGTAAAGGACTACCCACACAACTTGATCTAAGATAGGCAAATGATGACTGATAGGATGGGGGAGGGATTGACTGCTTGATATTGACTTGACTTTAACTTGACTTTGTGAGCCTGACTAACTGCCTTCATATCTATGAATTTAGATATGATTATCTGACGTAGGTATTATGACTCGAAATGTGCTTAAATTGAATCAGGAAATGATAGTTATTTCCTCTATACTTTCAGCCAATGGCTGATATGAATCCAAATGTTGCTGGTACCTCGACTGTTGGTAAAGCTGCTAATGCTGCAGCTGATCAACACAAAGAATCTGTTCATGTAGAGGAATTAGGCACTGACCTTGGAAATACTGCTAATGACTCAAGCAGTACTGCTAAGCTTGTGCCTCCCCAGCAGGCTTAATTATTTGATCTCATTCACAAGCTGAATGATGAAAATCGTAGACAAATTCAGCTGATGATGGATAGGAATCGACTGCAGACTGATATGTCGGTTGAGGACCGATTTAAGGAAATTAAGGACTTGCTGATTAAGGGTAAAGCAGTTGTGCAAACTGACGAAGAAATCCAGCGTGAAATTGACTTTAAACGCCGTGAAGAAGAACTTAGGTTGCGAGAACTTAGGTTACGGGAGTTAGAATTGAAGTATAGGGAAGAAATGTTAGCAAAACCCAAGAAGAATCGAAAAAGGAAACTTAGGCATGAGCCCTCTGAGGGACGTCAAGGGGATCTTTTTGTGAATTCTGGCAGACCGGGAAGTGATATGGAAGTAGTTGAAGTTGCTAAGGTAGGAGAACTTGAAATCTATCCGGAGCGAGCGACTCTTTTTATTGCCAAGTCTAGCAAGAAAGAAAAATCTGAAAAGGAGAGTGAAAGTTTAAGGCAGGGAAATAAGCAGCCTTCTAAAAAGACTAAATCTTATGCTGTGACCGCTACGCCAAGGTCTGTTTGTCCTCGCTGCAAGCAGATTCATGAAGGAAAATGTGATCCTGAGTTCGTGAGGTGCTACTGCTGCAGACAGAATGGTCATGATAGGTCAGAATGTCCCAGGCGCAGTGAGGCTTGTCGAAACTGCATTACGTTGGGGCACCATGCTAGAGACTGTACCCGACCTCGATTTATTCCTCCGCCTGCATTTTCACCCCGGCAATCGTCTAAGGGTTCTTCTGCTCTGAGGAATCAACCAAGATCTTTCCAGATGACAGCCAATGAGGCAAAAGAGACTGCTGATGTCGCCATAGGTACATTTCTTGTTAACTCAATGCCTACTCTAATCTGTCTTATGTGTTTGAAAAGTTTGCTAAACTATTTGATTTTGCCCCGATAATGCTACCTGTACCGATAGATATAGGAACTGCGAGCTCGAGTTTTGTGACTGTAAGTAGGATCTTTCGTTCCTGTAAGCTATTGATTGATAACCTCTCCTCAGACTTTGACCTGAGACCGATGTGGATTAAAGAATTCGATATTATTATAGGAATGGACAGGCTCATGGCAAGCAATGCTGAAATCCTTTGTGCCAAAGGATAATTAGAATTAGAACCCCGAAGGAAATGAACGTTATGTTTATGACGATAGAAAACTCGAGATTTAGGTCTCAATTCTGTAATGAAAGCTCGAAAGTACCTAATCAAAAATTGATCTTTGATTCTGGATATCATCAAATTAAGATATTTGAGTCTGTCGTACCGAAGACTGCATTTCGTACTTGTTACGGCCATCTTTAGTTCTAACAATACCGTTCGGTTTCACCAATGCCCCGGCCGCAATTATGGACCTTAAGAATAGAGTATGTAGGCCAATGCTGGACAAATCAGTGATAGCCTTTAGTGATGACATTATGATTTACTCTAAGTCTGAATCTGACCGTGCGAAGCTGCCCAGGACTAAGCGGAATCATGACTCTATAAGAGTAGTAGTGGATCGACCTACTAAGTCAGCCCAATTCCTACCCATTCGTGAAGATGAACGCCTCGAAAAGTTAGCTGAATTGTACGTAAAGGAAATCGTGACTAGACATGGTGTGCCATTGTCTATAGTATCGGACCGTGACAGCAGATTTACTTCTCGTTTTTGGAAGGCTTTTCAGAATGGACTAGGAACTGAACTTAAGATTTGCTCCGCCTATCATCCTGAAACTGACGGGCAAAATGAGAGAACGATTTTGACCTTAGAAGATATGTTACGCGCCTGTGTGATTGATCTCGGTGAAAAGACGTCGATGTTGAACTCCAACCCGTTGAAGGGAAGCAGGTGAACGCCCGATCTCAGGACCAGCCATTTTGCAAGAAGCCCATGATCAACTACAATTGATTCGACAGCGGATACAGACTTTTCAAGACAGACAAAAGAAATATCATGATCAAAGACGTAAGCCATTTGTGTTCGAGGTGGGTGATAAAGTGTTGTTGAAGGTCTCGCCAAGAAAAGGGATAGTGAGGTTTGGCAAACGGGGGAAGTTGAGCCCTCGATTTGTGGGTCCTTTTGAAATTTTCAAGCATATAGGATTGCAAGCCTACAGATTTTAGCTGCCTGCCGAAATGACTGGGATTCATGATGTATTTCATGTGAGTAATCTTCGAAAGTAATTAGCTGATGTTGAAGCTGTGATTCCATGGAAAGAAGTGCAAATTGTCGAGCAGTTGCAATACGAAGAAGAGCCTGAACGTATAATCGATCTTAAGGTTTCGAAATTGCGCATCAAGGAAATCTCCATTGGTGTTAGTTCAATGGAAATACCATAAGGGGTCTGCGCGAACTTGGGAACGAGAAGACGAGATTAGACAAAAGTATCCGGAGTTATTCCTGTCTTAGTTGATTCCGAGGACGGAATCAATTTAACGGGGGAAGTTTGTAACAGCCCGTAATTTATTAAAATCAAATTACAGCAACAGACTTTGGATAATAAGCAATTTTATCCAAATGTTAGTAATTAACTGAAAACATGAATCTTAAATAGTTAATTATATTGAGTTATAGTTAATTATGAAAAGTTGCCCAAAATTAGCTGAAATAAAATTAAAAATTTAAATTCAGCTAAATGACAAATTAAAGACTGAAAATGTCGAAACTGACTAAAATGAGTTAAAATTGACTAAAAGACAATTGTAGCAGATCTAGAACTTCCTTGCTAATTTTTGTATCTGAAATACAAATCGGAGTATTGGGAATAAAAAGTTGGACAATTCCGGAAAATTCAGTAGAATATCTGATTTTCCCTATTTCCCTATAAATAGGAGCTCCACTCCTCACATTTCAAGTTTGGAAATTTGATTCTCCTCTCTCTCTCTCTCTCTCTAAGATACTTCTTCTCTCTAGCTTTTCTCCACATCCAGCCGTCGGATTCTCGTGTTTCATACGTCATCGGATAGAGATTGTCGAGTTCTTTACGAATCTATCGTTGCATGTTTGATTTCGTCCGGATTTAAGGTAAAATCGACCAATTCTCTGACTTTTAGTTCGGTTTTGAAAGGGTAAATTCGAGTTTGCTCATTTTTCCTTCATTTGAAGCTGATTTGCTCCCGTTTAGGACTTGTTTTTGCTTGGAAATCATCCATAGTCAAAGGATATATCTTGGACGAAGGTTAGTAACCATTTCTCTATCATTTATGTTCTTATTTAGATGTTAAAACCTGGAAAATCGTTGAGCAAGTAGAACAAACTCGAGACCTTCATACTTAAACTCGATTGAGTGTATGTTTCGAGTCTGTGTGTGTGAATTCGAGTCTGTGTGTGTGTGAGTTCGAGTCTGTGTGTGTGAGTTCGAGTCTGTGTGTGCTTCGAATCTGATT